>QXTE01000012.1:18980030-19035757 GCA_003942145.1 Platysternon megacephalum
CCCCCCACCCCCCATGCCCCCGGACACGCCCCCCCCCCCCGCCAAGCCCCATCTCCCCACCCCCAGAACTCCCACACCTTAACCCCCACCATGCTGAGCCTCACCCCTGCATCCAGACACACAGACACACGCCAAGCCCTACCCCCCTGCATCCGGACCCCCACCCCTGCACCTGGACCACCCCGATGAGCCCCCCTGCACCAGCCCCCCCCCCCCACTGCTCTAGCACCTGGACCCCTCCACTGAGTCCCTCACACACAGATACCCCCGGCTGAGCCCCATTCCTCCACATCCAGATCCCCTCTCCCTGCTGAGCCCTAACCACCTTCACCTGGTCCCCCCTGCAGAGTCTCAGTGCCCCTGCACCTGGAACCCCCCATCAAGCCCCTGTGCATCTATATGCCCCCCACACCCACACACCCCCATCGAGCCACCCACACCCAGATTGCCCCATACAGAACCCTCTAACCCCACACCTGAATCCCCCCATGCTAAACCCCTTCACACTTGGAATCGTGCCAGGCTGAGCCTGCCTGCCCACACTTGGTGTGCCAGACATAGAGTTGCCTGGTGTCCAGTTTTCGACCGGAACACCTGGTCGAAAAGGGACCCTGGCAGCTCCGGTCAGCACTGCTGACCGGGCCGTTACAAGTCTGGTCTAAGATAGGCTCCCTACCTGGCTCTGCGAGACTCCCCGGAAGCGGCGACAACATGTCCCTTGGCTCCTAGGCAGAGGCACGGCCATGGGGGCTGCCCCCGCCCCAAGTGCTGGCTTTGCAGCTCCCATTGGCCGGGAACCGCAGCCAATGGGAGCTGCGGGGGCAGCACTTGGCAGCGTGCAGAGCCGCCTGGCCGCCCCTGCACCTAGGAGCTATGGAGCTGCCCAAGGTAAGCACCACCCGGAGCCCGCACCCCTCATCTCCTCCCGTTCCCCAACCCCCTGCCCCAGCTCAGAACCCCCTCCCACACCTCAAACCCCTCAGCCCCAGCCCGGGGCCCCCTTCTGCATCCCAGACCCCACCCCAGAGCCCGCACCCCCAGCCGAAGCCCTCACCGCCCCCGCACCTCAACCCTCTGCCCCACTCCAGAGCCTCCTCCCACACCCCGAACCCTTCATTTTTGGCCCCACACCCAGCCCAGAGCCGGTATCCCTCTCCCACACCCCAACCACCTGCCCCAGCCCAGAGCCCCCTCCCGTACCCTGAACCCCTCATTTTTGGCCCCAGCCCGGAGTCCACACCCCCAGCCAAAGCCCTCCCACACCCCAACCCCCTGCCCCAGCCCGGTGAAAATGAGCAAATGAGGGTGGAGGAGAGTGAGCGACAGAGGAAGGGGAGCTGGAGTGAGTGGGGGGCGGGGCCTCAGGGAAGGGGCGGACAGGGGCAGAGCCTTGCAGATGGGGCGGGGAAGGGGGCAGGGTAAGCGTGTTCAGTTTTGTGCAATTAGAAAGTTGGCAACCCTAGCCTGGCATGAAAGGACAGGGCCCTGGGGACCCTTGCACTGTGTCAGGGTCAGGTGCAGTCTCACTGCTGAGTCCCTGTCCCGAGACGTGGGCTACAGGGTGATCTCCCATCTCTGTACAGCTAGTGGCCTGTGCTCCCCACTGCCATGCTGGAGCCTCTACATTTACTTATTGACAAATAAAATGTACAGAATTTTAAAATATTGTGCGCAGAATTTTTATTTTTTTGGTGCAGAATTCCCTCAGGATTAAATATAGGGAGTTGTTAATGTCGTAAGAATAGTGAGAGCCCACAGTTCAAACACATCAAAGTTGTTTATTGTTTGAAGCCTGCATGATTTTAACATTCAATGAGTAATATATATATTTTGGCTCCTCTTTTCTGTTGGCCATTTGGGGAGCTGGCATGTAATAATAATAATAGGGTGGGATATATTGATTTTGTGTTCAGACTGTTTTTAAGGAGCAGGTTAGCTTTCATGTATGTAAAATATATGGGTAGTTCAATAGGGTTTTTATATATTTAAACTTTGTTAAATATTGTTTGGAAAGTTGTGAAGAGGCTAGACTTTGTGGAGTGTATAAACACACACAAAATATAGTTTGTGAGGTACATTCAGAGTCTTTGGTACTAAATGTAACATTAGTATGGTGTATTTTTCCAACCTATTTGACTGCTAGTTGCAAAAGACTGATGAAATGTGAAAAATCTTAGATGAGGAAGCCTCGGGAATCCTGGAACAAGTTGACTTTCTGAATAGACAGTGCTTGTGACCCTGCTTTGATTCCCAGGGATCACGCTTCTATACGGCAGTAATGTGATAAATGAAAGCTCTGAATGTTTACAAGCTAACAATTAGGCCTCCTAAGTACCAAATACCATTTTAATTCTGTGCATTGAACCTTAGCTAAATACATTTCCAATTGGGGATGGATGGCAACAGCTTCCTTTGCCGGCCTAATAATTGTCACTGTAATTGTAAAAGCCGAGTCTTTGCAGTTGGTTTGAATAGGAGGCAGCAGCTGCATTCTCAGGTGATGAATTCATTGTTCTGAGTGCTGCTGTGCTCATTCCCGTGTTTCAGACTTTCCTTAATTCTGGTGCTTTTGTAGCATTTGAAGAACACAAAAAGTCTTAGGTTGTGATGAAAACTGGGCCACCTCTAAATCCTTAGATTGTGGAAACAGGTCTATGCAGCTTAGCTTTGAAATGAATTGACTAGAGGAGATTTATCTTACTACAAATACCAGGACACACCTGCAGCTATATGAGAGCCAGTCACCTGGCCTTCCTCTCGGAGCTGGGAATCTGTCATATAAATGACTTTGAGGAGGTGGAGGTGAAAAGAGATGAAACATCCATGTCATTCACTTTGACTTGTTAAAACTTATTATCTATTCAGAAACACGGAGGCCTTAAAGTCAGAGGGACCCATGGGGTTGGGGTTTATAATAAACAGCATCCTGTATGTACCATACACTCTAATCCAAGACAAAAGGGCAAAGTGCTCCAGTCATAAGCAAAATATATAATGAGAAAGGAGGAAAAGAAATGTGCCATGAGAAAAGTAATTTGTGTCCAAATGGGAATGTCGGTCATAACTCACATTTATGTTGAGCCTTCTTTTGTGTTGCCATCCGAGTGCTAAAAGGCTTTTGTTTGGACATGAATTTTTTACACTTCATCTGCCACTAATTAAAAATAATAATAAAAATGTTAATAGTGCAGTTGCGCTACCTTCTCACATTCCCCTCCGTCGGATGTGACCTTTTAACAGCTGCGAATAGGTGAGATATCACCCCCAGAGTAAACTAGTACCATACCCACATCGGTTCCTAATGCAGATGGGATGGAGGTGGAATAGTCATTTAGAATACTTAAAATGCAGATGTTTCAAGTTATCTCTAATTCTCAACCCCAAATTCCTCTCCTGGCTCTTGGGTGACATTCACCACCATAGCTGTGGTGTTTTATTCAGCTGCATGTGTGACATTTTATTTAAATTATGTTTAGTTTTTTTATTCTGATGTAAATATAATAAGCCTGTATAAAGCTCTAGGTGCCCTGACATCTAAGATTTGCATATATGCAAATTAGCTCATATACACACCCACCCTCATACCTATATTTCTATATGTATGAGCTACTTTGTGTATGTGTAAATTATTTGAAGACTTCCAAATCCTCCTGCCCCAAGCAGCGGCAGGGCAGGATGTGTAGCTGCATAGAACTTGGCCTCTGTCATTGAGCTAGATGAGATGAGAGGGAGTCTGGAGGCCTGGCCTGCTAGTGTACATGAACAGGTGAGTGCTAGCCGGTGTCTGAGATGTGCACAGGGCCGCCCAGAGGGGGGGGACGGGACAAGTGGGGCAATTTGCCCCGGGCCCCACAGGGGCCCCGCGATCCCTGGCCGAGAATCCCTTCCCTGGCTAGAGGCGCCTTTTTAATTTTTACTCACCCGGCGGCGCTCTGGGTCTTCGGCGGCACTTCAGCCGTGGGGGGCCCTTCAGTCGCTCCGGGTCTTCGGCAGCATTTCGGCGGCGGGTCCTTCAGCGCTGCCGAAGACGCAGCGCGAGTGAAGGACCCGCCGTCGCCGCAGACTCGCAGCGCCGCCTGGTAAGTACAAGCGCCGCAGCGGGTGGTGCCTTTTTTTAATGTCCGCTCCCCCGCTTTGCCCCAGGCCCCCTGAATCCTCTGGGCGGCTCTGGATGTGCAGATGGGTGGGAACTGGATGGTGCTTGTGACTGGTGGTTGGTTGAGTGCTGAAAAGTGTCTAAGGGTGCTGGATAGATGGGGGAGTAGAGGGAGTCTGGAATTGCTGACGGGTGTCTGAGAGGCTGGAGGGAGCTCGGTGTAAAGCTGGTGACTTAGGGTAGGTCTGTACTTACAGTGGCGTGTACAGTACAGACACTGCATGCCCAGCTAGCACAGGTATAAATAGCAGTGTGTACAGCAAGGCACATGTCTGAATCCTAGGATATAGACCCTACCTGGCTCTCTTCATGCCCATGCAGTGCCTCCTATATATTATTGAGGACTGCAAAATGACTCAGCTTCCGGGAGGTCTTCGTGCCTTGAACATTGTTGATAAGAACGCTGTGGCTTGGCTTGACCGGATTGCATACTAAATATAGGGCCTCCTCTTTTGTCTGCACTGCTGTTTTTAGCAGTGTAGTGCTGGAGCCTTTCCCCTCTGCAGTGAAAGACTCTGGAAGTGGAGAAAGGCTCCGGCAGGGGGGAAGGAGCGAGTAAAGGCCTTTCGCTGCGGTGGGTAGCTCCACACCACAGTGTGTGTGGACGCAGCCTGCTTTTCACTGCGGCATGTGTCACACGCCGCTACCTGTGTAGCCAAGAGCAGGCAAGGTCTCAGTGAGGGTGCTGGTAGAAAGACTGTTGTCTGGAGGGCTGTTTGTGGGGAGCTGGGAAGTAAAGTGGGGCTGAAAGGCTTTGTGAGGTTTATTTTGAATGTGTAAGTGGGACTTGTGGTGTATGGGACTTTTGCTGGCTCGCTGCATGGGGCTGAATGTCATTCATAGAATCATAGAATCTCAGGGTTGGAAGGAACCTCAGGAGGTCATCTAGTCCAACCCCCTGCTCAAAGCAGACTGAATCCCCCAACTAAATCATCCCAGCCAGGGCTTTGTCAAGCCTGACCTTAAAAACCTCTAAGGAAGGAGAGTCCACCACCTCCCTAGGTAACCCATTCCAGTGCTTCACCACCCTCCTAGTGAAAGAGTTTTTCCTAATATCCAACCTAAACCTCCCCCACTGCAACTTGAGACCATTGGTCATTCACTTAGGATCAATCATAGTGCTCTTAGGACTTGGGTGAAATAGCAGCCAGTAACAACCCCTTAGACTTCAGTGAGGTTACTCCTGGCTAGCCCCATAGTAAGAGGAGAACAGGGCTGTATCAGACCAACATCTCACATTTTTATATGTGACTTGACTCTTTAGCACCATCCTTGCCCTGAGGTTGTTAATGCTCCAGGACTGAACTGTTGGGTTCAGAGACAGAAGTTCCCAGAAGTTTGGGTGGCAGAGCGGCGGGAGTGGATCTGAGCTCATCGCTACTCTTGGGGTGGCACCAGGGCCGGCTCCAGGCACCAGCGCAGCAAGCAGGTGCCTGGGGCGGCCAACGGAAAGGGGCGGCACGTCCGGCTCTTCGGTGGCAATTCGGCGGTGGGTCCCTCGGTCCCTCTCGGAGGGAAGGACCTGCTGCCGAATTGCCGCCGAAGAATGAAGCGATGGGGTAGAGCTGCCGCCGAAGTGCCACCGATCGTGGCTTTTTTTTTTTTTTCCGACGCTTGGGGCGGCAAAAACACTGAAGTCGGCCCCGGGTGGCACTGTGTGAATACTGGTGTCAATATAAAAAGCGCTTGTGCTGTTATGTAACACACCATTGGGGACAGTGATCAGTGATGTGCTTCCTCCATGGGACAAAGACACTAAATAATGACCCTTGTTCACTGCCACTGCAGGTGGCGTAAGGATATCTGCTGGGACTCAGCTGATGTATGACGTTACATAATGTTTTCAAGTAGGAGACTCCCAAATGTCCTTACAGGAGGTACAGTGACACTTAGCAACCAAAACGCTTGAGTTCCCGTCGCAGCGCAGACAAACCAACAACTAATGAGCAAAGAAAGTTACTCTGTATTCAGAGCGCTTTGTTTGACTTCCAGCTTTAAAGAAAAAAGCAATGCAGACCAAATCCTGTGCTCCTAAAGTCACTTGGGAAAGGCTTAACTGGTCTATGCCAAACTCACAAAAACTAGGTCCTGAATTTATTCTCTTTTCCCCTCTCTTTTCACAGCAAGCTAATTAATTACCAGGGCATTGTGCCCAGCTCTCCAAGTGTGAATAATTCCATGACTGAGAGTGTGACATGACTGTGGTCCAGACTCTCCTTCTCACCCAGGGGATGGGAAGACCATAACGTACTTAGACCTTGACTCCAGAGACTCCGGCTGAGGCCCAGAATGTAGAGAAGATGGCCAGTTACCACTTTTGCTCACTTTCATTTATTCTAAATATTTAAGTTGGTTAAAAATAATCACATCCTTAAAGATGAGGGGCCAACTCCATCCCTTAGGTGTAAGCAGCCACCACCCCACTGACTTCAGTGAAATGGCAGCCACTTGCCCCGGGGTCGAATTTGGCCCATTCATGTTTGGTGTCCCATGGAACATAAGTGAATTTGGGCCTGCCGGTGTGAAATAGGGGGGAAGACGCATTCGGGGGTGAGCAATTTGTTCTGTCATTGTTCGTGGCTCAGATACCACGGTGATGGGCAAGGCGGGCATGGCCTTAGCAACAACTCCATGGCCTCTCTCAGGCGTCTGCTCTGGTGGACAGTGCTGCTGGGACACTTTTCCCTGGTCTTGGATCTTTGAGGGTGGGGGACGTTCTGTCATTATATTCTCCAGTTGCTGTCATGCTTTAGTGGGCGGGGGTGGGATGGCTTAAGCCCCATTTATCATTAGTTATTTTTGGTGTGGGGGAGGGCAGGATTCTTACTCCTTCTTCTCCCGGTCTGCTTCCATGACCCCATAGTATCTCCTCAGTGGGCCCAAGGGCTCTAGGGGATTGTGCCACGTTGGTTTCCCATTGCTCTCCACTCCCAGCTTACACTTGGGAAAACCCTGCGTTAGGGAAGCTCTTCTCCTCAGGGTATAGTCCCCTTGCTACCTCCCTGCTGTTAGCTCATTCTCTGGCAGAGGGAACTGCTTGGGCAGTGTCATGATGGAAGGGTCTGGTGGTGTGTGGTCCCTCTTTGTCATGCTAGTTATTGAGCCAAACCTGCACCCCTTTAACGCAATCAAAACTCCCAGTGGAGTCAGTGGGGGTCCTGGGAGCCAGGTAAATCGGCAGGAGCTTTGCCGCAGTAGAATCTGTGTAAGGGCTTCAGGATCTGGCCTGTTCTTTGTAGGGCAGCACGTAGATCCCCCTCCTCTGTTCATGGTACTGATCACACTCCGTCCTCCTTTTCAGGTACGACAGCTTTGGCCGCCTGACCAACGTCACCTTCCCCACAGGCCAAGTCAGCAGCTTCCGCAGCGATACCGACAGCTCAGTGCACGTCCAGGTAGAAACCTCCAGCAAGGACGACGTTACCATAACAACCAATCTGTCAGCATCAGGCGCCTTCTACACCCTCCTGCAAGGTGAGCCCGGCGACTGCCCCTACCCCACGTTCAACTGCACGCCAAGGATTACACAGCAGGAAACAGACATTTTAATTATCCCAGCACCAGAAAAACCTTCCACCCGGCGCCCTGCAACATGCTGGTGCACACCCACTCGCACCCACTTACCAAAGCAATAGGAAACATTACAGGGCTTGCTGTCACTTCTGCAGCTGTTTTCCACTTGGTTCTCAGTTGGTTGCCTATCTGTGCAATGCTATACTCCCTCGCCATTACCATTATTATTCAAACCCAGGGACTAGCTAAACCTGACTGCTCCTCCGGTAGTCCCTGTTACTTCACTATTTTAATGGCTTCCCGCTTAAAGAGTCATTGTGTCCCCCACCAGAGTAGGTTTCAATTAAGGAAGCTGCGTATTGGGGATCGTTATTCTTTGTGCAATGTGCACTGAGCACCATCCAGGGAAACGACCAGTACACGGTCCCTGCCCCCAAGAGTCTGTGCAAGAAGTGGAGGGGGGGAGGCAGCAGGAAGGAGGAGTGAGTGATGAGGGGATGTGTGCAAGGCGGTAAATTAGCACAGTCATTGCTGCATGTGCTGGGCCAGATCCGCAGCTGGTGTAAATCGGCACAGCTCTGCTGACTTTGCTCGGAGGGACAGGTAGGGAGGGGTAAGGTTAGGGAAGTAGGATGGGGAAGAAAGAGGTGGCAAGGCAAGGGAGTAGAGAGAGTGGAAGGAAGGATGAGGTGGGGCACAGTGGTGGGAGCAGAAGTTACACTCCAGAAATGCTTGTAGATGTCAAGAGTTTTCTTAGGGCTGAGGATCTGAAGCTTAGCCCTGCTCCCTGGGGGTCGGGGCCGTGCTCAGTCTCGGTCCCTGGGGGCTAGCAAGCCCTCTGCATTCCACACTCCCTGCTGGCTCGGGTGAAGGGCCAGCAGGCTCTGTCTCACCCCTACTCTGCTAACTCCAGCTGTGTGCCCAATGAAGATGCTTGTGGTCAAATACAAGTTTTCACCTTTGTATGGAAAGAAATGTCTCTGTCAGACCCAGTCAGCCCAGGAGTCACATTTATGCTGGTTCCTTAAAAACCAGATCTCTGGGTGGTTAATTTCCTCTTTTTTCTATAGTTAAAGGTAAACTCCTGCATATGAAACAGCTTCCTATGTCTGTGAGCACCTTCCCTGGCCACTGAGAAAGCAGTCTGGGGCCCAGGCCTCGTCAGACTGTACCTTACGTTGCCCTAGGGCATAGCTGGTGTGCGGCGACTTTTCCTTGTGCACTACAGAACACAAACCAACTGGAACCCTAACTAGCCCGGCCAAAAAGCTACGCATTAAGATGTCTGGCAAATACTCAGACGTGAGGTTGGCTTCACCTCAGGAGCCTAATTAAGCAATAGAACCCGCTGTTGGGGACTCTTTAGTGAGATAATTGACTGCGATGTGATTTATGCCTCCCGAGCCAAAGGCCAATAAATTGCCCAATAAATCTCATTGTGGCATCCCCCAACAACACGGGACAAGGCAGGACAAAAGGCCATTTTTAATAGTTTGAAATGACAGACGGTGTTTTTAGTTCACAGAACGGATTGAGTGGGGAAATGAGCTTTTCCCAAATTAAGTGAACTTTCTGGTACGTTAGCTTTCTTGCAGAGTCTGAAAGGTGTGTGCACAAATCCCGATTAGCCATGTTTGCAAGGACCACCTACAGAGCAATTCTAGGCCAGGGCACAGTTGGGCAGCCTACTTTAAAAGATGCAACAATACTTTTCCCTCGCTCAGCCAGAACTGGCTTTCTGCCAGGGGACAGGAAAGAGGCTTCAGGAAGAAATTGTTAGAGAGATCTAGTCTGCATGTTGGCCCATAAACCAAGCGCGTTAGCTTGCCAGATGCCTAACACACTCAGCTAACTCACAGCGTGGAGTGAGATGATATGGTAGAGGTGGTGTTACGCCTTCGGCCTAGCGGGTCTCCCAGGTAGAGAGCACAGAAAATTCCAAAACAGCTAGTGCTCGGAGGGGGCACCACACGTTCCAAGGCAGCGGGACAGTGATAGAGGGAGCAGCACAGGGGTGACCAAACAGAGGTTTCTGGAGTATGCCGTGTGCAGATCAACCAGCGCTTGGCTGAGGAGCAGCAGCAATTTACTGTTTGCCACTCCACGATAGTGGCTCTGGGGGTTTTAAGACTGTCTCTCCCTCTCAGTTGTTGTTCAGGAGAGAACGTACGGTACTGACAGAACTCTTAGCACGAGCCCTGGCATGGTTGATTGGTGCAGAGCTTCATGACGAGCCCCAAACTGGCTTTGAACCTTTCAAGAAACCCGGACTGAGCTCTGAGCAGACTCAGGCTGAACCAAACGCAAAACTGGGCTGATATACGGTTTGATGCAGGACTCAGTGTGACACTGAGCAGAGCCAAAACCCACACTGAGGCTGGCATAAAACCCTGCTCACAAAGACAGCTGGATTTCACAGAGCTCCAGGGAAAAGCCCTCTTGCTAGCTCTAGGGGAGAGTCTCCATCAGGGTAAATGGTGGAGGTAGAAGGTCCGGAGTTTTATTCCCCGGGCTGTATGCTACTGATGACCATGCTCTTGGGGTTGGATGCACCAGTGGATGCTGCTAATGTGGTGCAGGGCGAACATACAGTGTCCTGAGATTCCCATGGACGGTGTCCCCAGCTCTATCACTTCCTGCACCAGAACCCCCCGTCCTGGTGAGGAGGAGGGGGGATGTCGGATGTGAGGAGGGCAGAGGAGCAGAGTGAGTCTCTGCCATGCCTGATTCTCCACTGGCATAAGTTAAATTTGCTATGCTGCAGCTCTTATGCCAAGTCTGGGCAGCTGAGAATCAGAGAGCCCTGGCCAGTCCCCTGAAAGGCCTACCTCTCCAATGCCCCTGGGGACTCAAGGCGTTGGTGTCTACGGGCCGGATCCAGAGCCTGTTGAAGGTCAATGGAAAGACTCCTATTGGCTTTAACTGTGCCGTTTGGATATTCAAAGGGCTTTGGATCTGCAGTCCTGGATCACTGCAGTACTTGGATACGCACTGGTAAATTCCAGGATCACTGCAGTAATAGTGTCAGGCTATCGCTTAGTTATCTGCATGCATTTGGCTTATCTGGTCCAGCTGAGGTCATTGGAAAACTCCATTTGGCTACAGAGGGCACTGGATCAGGCCCATAATGAAAGAGACCAGCCAGCTTCAGGCTTCCTCTCCTAATTGTATCCAGTTGTGCCATTTGCCAATATATCCTAGCCTGAGGAGAGATGATAATTTTGCTCTGACCTGATTTCCCCTTGAGCTGCAGGAGAGCAGCTAGTGAACAAATGTAACTTGCTTCAAAATGGAAAAACAGTTTTCATTAATTTTTAAAGGGATTTTTGTATTCACAATTAGGTATTTACAGCAGCCAGGGAGACAGAGATGGTAGCGTTCCCCAGCCTTCGAAGGAGCTGCAGAGCTGGCATGCGCTGCATAATGGGTTTTGAACAACCCTTTCCCACTGAGTGGAGCCCAAACCCTCCAAGGGCTTCTCCGCTAGGTGCTTGGAAACTGTGAATTTTGACTGATGGGGGTTCTGCCTGGTTTTCTCCTGGGGGAGCCTGGGGCGGGAATGCAGGAATATTGCTCTTCCCCTCCACTTCTGAACTGACGGGGTTTGAGTCATGAAATCTGTAGAACTTCTAAGATCCCTTTCAGGATCCACTGGAGGCCATATGGAAGCCCTGTGCCTATGCACTCGCCTGACCCACAGCTCCCACAGCAACTGTTGGTCCCTCAGAATCCGCTTTCAGGGTAGCCAGGAGCACGTCATTGGGAAAGCAGTTAGCACTGAGTTACAGTGAGAATCCCCACTGCTTGGGGTGGAGGAACAAGGCTGAGGAGAACAGCTGGCTCCACTTGCAGAACCTGGGCTCCACCAAAGGAGGTTATAAGACTTAATATAAACAGACATATTTTCAAGAATGTCATATCTATGTACAGATAAATAGAGACAGATGTTTCAGGATTTTTTTAGGATGTAAAGTTACAAACAGTGGACACACATGAGCTTCAGAAGGGATAGAATTCAGGACCTTCAGCAGCAAAATCCCACCTGCCCACTACGTGAGCTAAAGGAGTAACTCTGTTAGCTGAGAGAGTTGCTTTATCCTTGCTGCGGCCAGCCCCTACAGGGAGACCTGAACACACATAATAGGCCAGAGTATTACACGTTAGTCCGCTGTAGTCTTGTTTAACCTGCATAACAGTTTTTGTGCAAGTGCGTGCAGTCCAGAAAGTGAAACTTTCTCTAGACTTGAAAGAGAAATGGACAATTCCCAAACAGACATTAATGGTGAACAGTAAAGGTGAGTGTTAAAAGTCATCAAAAAGCTTGGCAATAACTCAGGTAAGGAAAATAATTAAATATGGGTTTCTGTCATCAATCACTGGCTTGAGCCCATCTCTTACCTTTCTCCAGACCAAGTCCGAAACAGCTACTACATCGGTGCCGATGGCTCTCTCAGGCTGATGCTTGCTAACGGCATGGAGGTAGCACTGCAGACTGAGCCCCACCTGCTGGCTGGCACCGTGAACCCGACGGTGGGGAAGAGGAACGTGACCCTGCCCATCGACAATGGCCTCAATCTGGTTGAGTGGAGGCAGCGGAAGGAGCAAGCTAGAGGGCAGGTTACCGTCTTTGGACGCAGGCTGAGGGTGAGCAACAGGCAGTGGGGGCGACACTTGATTTTATCTTTCAGGCAAACTCAGTCTCATGGTAGAGAGGGGCAGGACCCAGTTGCGATGAATATAATGGGGATTTTTTATTGAGCCTGGAGGATGGACAGACCCTGTAGTTCTATCTGTATCCCTAGCTGAGACAGCCTTTATTACATCTCCCGATGTCCTGACTGAGCTGTCATGGATGGCACTGCAAGTTCCCCTGCAGAGCCTGTGTATTATGGGAAATGCCACACATCCAAACCATACATAACGGGCACGTTAAGTGCACAGATGAGAACGCAGGTGCACAAAGCTGCACACGTCTTTCCAGCTGCACTAGTCCCTTGGATTGAACATAAGTCTGAGGAAGGGCAATTTGTAAACCTCGTTGTTCATTCAACAGGCAGTCTCTGAAAATCTTCCTGTTTCCTTAAATGTGCCACTCTGCTGACTGCATTGAGGAGCTGAGTCTGTGGGATGCTGGGAACGTGCGTTTGCGCGCCTACGGAGAATGCCGTGCACACCAAAAGCCCATCTTCTAACTCTTGTTCTCCCTGTGGGGGGGTGGGGGGAGGGAGGGCACAGAGTTTCTGTGCTCGTGAATGACATGTTTGGAAAACACAGCTGTGCACAGGACAATGTATTTTATGTGCTAGTTAGAGCCTCTTAAAGATCTACCCCACTAAGCCTGTAATTCCGTTGCTGATTGCTGCTGAAGCTGTAATAATAATATTGACTGCACAGCCGTATGAGCTGCCACTCCTGGAGTCGAGGGCTCTGAGCAGCTCAGGGGTAGTGCTCAGCACTTGGCAGGATCAGACCTTCCGAGAGTGATGCTCAGTGTTGGTTAATGTCACTTGAGAGCTGGGATTCGAGCAGTTACTTCTGCACACTTGGGCTAGGCAGTAAATAATAACACCCAGGGTCTCCGAATATAAATGTTCTGCTCCTTGCTTCTCATCCTCTCCTCTTTCCTGCTGTGTGCCCCTTGCCACTCCTGGGTCATTTCTACTCTTCACTCAAATGAACACACACTTCTTGTACACTCTGCCTGTGTAACCTCAGCCACTCCTGACCTCGTCCTCCAACACGAACATTACCACAGACCCTTCAGTTTCCTTCATTACCAAGAGAGAAAAATTTGGCAAGCAGAAGTCACTGGGAGCTGGGCCTGTGCATCTGAACCCCCCTCATCAGAAGCTGCTTTTGTGCATGTGGATCAGTTGGCTCAAATTTTCTTTTTCCATGTAATACATAATGAAATGACCAAACAAGCTGTACTCTAAGGCTTGCAAAACCTGCAGCTGTGTAAAAGCGCTTCCATGTTCAAAGCAGCTTTCACCGATTTCTGCCCCATCCTGGCTAATAGCCATTGATGGACCTATCCTCCAGGAACTTATCTAGTTCTTTTTGTTATGCTCTCTCCTGTCGGCGTAGAGCATCTTCACCAGACGTGCTGCAACGGCGCAGCTGCAGCGCTGTATGCGTAGACACCCCCCAAATCTCTGCTTCCGTCCTTCTGTTTTCTTCCTTTGTTCATGAAAGGCCAACAAGTGGGAGAGGAAAGTGTGTGGCTGGTGGATCTGTTGCGGGGGTGGGGGGCGGGAAATGTGACACTAACATGTTTGCTGCCATCACATTGATCGCTCTGCTTTGTACGTTCCACCCCTGTCGTCTACCTGTTGTCTGTCTGTCTGATCTGCTTAGATGGAAGTGCTTGGGGGTAGGGATTGTCTATTACTCTGTACAGTGTCCAGCCCCCTTCTTAGTTGGTCCCTTGGTGCTACCATAATAAACATAATTAATAAATAATATGTTGATCCACGAGCCATAACAGCCAGCGTATTGAGGGTGCAGGCTGCATGGTGCAAGAGTAGCCACAGACTAGTTGATCTACCCCTCTGTAAGCCTGTGGAAGGAAGAGCTAAGGAATCTATCCACCGGGGATCCTGTCTATTCAGGCTTTGCACAGGGGAGAGGATTTGGCCCTTAACACGTGTTAATTTTCAGCTTCACTGATCCACTACGTGTAGCAGTGTTTGCCAGCCTTCTTCGTAGTTCCAGCTTTGCCGACCTGGCTGTTTGCTGCATCAGTCTGCAGCCCTTGCAGCAAACCTTTACCTTTACATATCCTGCACGGACTCGATGAAAGCTTCCGTGCTCTAATTGGCCCTATCGGCGCAACAGATTGATGGCCTTGCTGGTTGGCTGGCTGCAAATTCCACTCCCGCCAATAACAAAAGGCAGTGCGCAGGCTCCGTGCCAAATTGGAGTGTTCGCTAGAACACTGCTCCTGATAATGTAGCTCTTTTTTTTTTCTTTTTACGAGCATGAACTTTTTAATAAAGAAGGATGTAAAATAATCTCTGGCGGTGGAGCACGTGGGATGGCTGACAATTACAGAGCTGTCTGCTTAATCGGTTTTATTTATTTAACCAGGGAAGCACCCATTGAGAATAGTCTCATAGTCACCAGGATGCTGGCTGCAAGATAGCAGCCACGGAAACATTAGTTGTCACAACACTACCTCCCATCACAGCCTGCGTTACTGCAGAGATCTCGGCGATGATGTTGCTAACCATTACCGAACAATTAAAGCATTCTAACCTCGTCCCCAGAATATCTATAAAGAGAGCAAGCCCAGACTCGGACACACCGATAACCACAGCTTATTTGCCATGGGAATTCCATGCAGGCAATGTTTTTTCTCTGTGCAGTTGTGTTCAGTCAACCCCTGGGGATGGAGCTCTGATTACAGACGTGCCATTTGCACTCTTATAGTTAAGGTTGCCTCTGCGTTTTCATTATGAATCCTCATTTTCAGGGCTTTATAACTCACATGCAAAGGCTGGCTCCAAAGGATGTTGATGCGCATTATTTTGACAATATTTTTAGCTACGGGAGCCCAAAAAGAAGGTTAGAAGTAAATGCTGGTAATGAGTGACACTGCGATTCCAAAGCAGGCTCACCTGTTTTATCGATCTACTCTGTGCTGCGAGTCTGGGGTTTATGTTAGTGTCCCTCACATTAACTGGAGGATATTTAATTATGTATAAAGGTGGGAAGAGTAGATTTTGGATTTAAATTTAGGGGCTGCCCACCTAGATCTCAGTCCTAAAGACTCTGGTTAAGTACATGGGACCAGATTTTAAAGGTAGTTGTGTGCCGAACTCTCATTGATTTAAATAAGAGTTAGTTGCCTTAATACCTTTAAAAATCTGTCCCACAGTCAAGTGCTTTGATGGGCCACAGCATTCAGTATCGTTCAGGGTCAAACTCACAGGACAGAGGGTTGGCACAAGATTTAGATTGATAAATCTAAGGAAATAACATGTTGTTGTTACTGGGCCAGATCTAGAGGTCCGTATTTGGTCCTTACTTGGGCAAACGCCCATTGAAGCTAATGGGATGTTGCCTGTGTAAAGACTTACGGCAGTGGTGGGCAACCTGTGGCCCATGGACCGCACGTGGCCCGTCAAGGTAGTTAGGGTCATCCACTGGCGGGCCGCGAGACAGTGTTTACATTGACCATCCGCAGGCACAGATGCCCGCAGCTCCCAGTGGCCGTGGTTCACCGTTCCTGGCCAATGGGAGCTGCGGAAAGCGGAGGCTGGGCTTTTGGCTGATTTCCCATTTCTCCCATTACCCATTTACAGTCTATTTTAAACACTGCTGCACGTTTAATTGTAGCATTATCTACCTTGGTTCCACATTAGCCCTTTCTTTTCCTCAAGTCAGACCATCCATTAGCTTTGTTATCCATCACCTCGGCGTCATTGTCAACACTGCCCTCTCTTCCTCTTCCTCCTATATCTTCTTTATCTGTAGATCTTCATCTTCCGCCCGCACACGCACATCCCTGCCTCAGCTCCATCTTTGCCCATCCATGCCTTTTACTTTCTCTCACCTCAGCTACTGAGAGTCTCTCTCCTTTACCCTCCCTGAGTCCCAGCTCTCCACACTCCATCATGTGCAGAACACCCCCCGCCTTCTCACACAAAAGCACCATCACATCATTTCCTTCTTCAGTCAACTCTTCTCCACCCTGTGCATTTCACGATCCACTTTAAAACCGCCCTTCTGCTTCTAAGAACCATGCATAGACTATCTCCAGCCTGCTTCATAGTTCTGGTCTCTTTCTCCTCTGTCCTCTCTGGCACTGGCCTTCTCTGCTTAATGCCATGCAGTATTGTCCCTGCTTGTGCGCTCTCTCACTGTTTGGAACAGCCTTCCTGTAGTTCTCACTCCTGCATTTCAAATTTTGACTGACAAACTGTATCTTGTCTCCTTTTACCTAGACGAAATAATTTCTCTTCCCTCTACTGTTAGCTATTTAACTCTTTATTCCCTCCCCAAAACAGAACCGCAGGTAATTCAGAAGTGTACTGAAAAGTAACAGTCCAAGATCAAACCTAGGTCAGGGCTGAGAACCACATCTCATTCAATTGAGGAGTCCTGATTTTATCCAGAGTAGGATGGAATAACTGTCCCTACCAGCCAGCTCTCAATGTGTGTATTGTTTGTTTTTGCACAATGCTTAGATACAACAGTAATGTGGCTTTATAAATTCGTAGACACACATAGCTAAACAGTAGTGTATTATCCGTTATTATCTGTAGTTCTTTGGGATACAGTCTCTGAACAAAAATACATTTCTCCTTTTACCTTTGAAATATATATGATCTGGCCTTCAACTGAAAGTGCAAAGGGAATTGAGGCAACAGGAATGTAATTACCCATGGCGGGATTGGCCAGCACATTGGGGTTAACAATCCCCACTCTTGTTGGCAATAGGGTCATGAGGTCTTTAATGGTCAGGGCCTCCATATTACATTTCATAGGAAAGCCTGTACCACCAGCTGATTCAGGACTGACTCAAGGGACGAGTTGTACCTGATGAATCGTCCACACTGTTCCTTGCAGCGTTTGCAACCACGATGACTCAATACCATTTCCTTTTTTAAATGTGTGAACTCTGACATCCATGAAAGCGAGGGACTTGGATAACCCCAGCACAGTTCAGGCAAGCAGCACCTTGCAAGCTTCCCCAGCAAAGTTTTGTCAGCATATCTTCATGCAGACTTACGTCATCTGTGCTGCAGTAGTTCTAGGCCCCTTGTGAGCAGAGGATGTGTGATGGTTTTGCGGTACAGCCAACACTGTCCTAACTGTGCACCCACTGAAGTCACTGGTTACAACTCCAGTTGACTTGAGTGGAAGCAGAGTTAGGCCAACAGTGAATATTTTTGAAAATCTCGCCCTAAGACAATTAATACCTAGGTCTGTGTAGTACTGGGACTGATCCAAAGGAGTGTTTGGTGGGGGAGGGGCTATAATTTGCCACATAAAACCATTTGTGCCTTTCTAATTCTCTTTCTTCCTCTGCCCTCTAGGTTCACAACAGAAACCTGCTGTCCCTCGACTTTGATCGTGTGACAAGAACAGAAAAAATCTACGATGACCATCGCAAGTTCACTCTACGGATCCTGTATGACCAAGCAGGCAGACCTAGCCTCTGGTCTCCTAGCAGCAGGTTGAATGGAGTTAATGTGACTTATTCCCCAGGGGGACACATTGCAGGGATCCAGAGGGGAACTATGTCAGAAAGGATGGAATATGATCAGGCTGGCAGAATTATATCCAGGATCTTTGCTGATGGAAAATCATGGAGCTACACTTACTTAGAGAAGGTATGTGTCCTCTTGTCGCTTACTGACGGCTACTCACTGTGTTTGCTAACTTAGGGCTAGATTCTCAGCTGGCGTAAATTGACTTCACTCCTTTGACTTCAGTGGTGTGACACTGATTTACACCAATGGAGGATCTGACCCTTAGAGTCTAATACACAGACATCTATGTAATCTACCTATTTTAAGGTGCATATAACTGTAGAAACTAAGCCCAGACGACAGCTAAAGTTAGCACTGAGTATCCCCAAAGGGCAATATTCTCCGCCCAACCCCACCCCCCTCTGCGTGTGTTTTGACCCTGCAAAGCTGATGATTTAGATACAATAGTCCTTTGCTGAGCTGGATGTAATAAAATGCCTCCAGTAAAGACAAATTCTATTCTAGTCAAGTTACAGATACCATGAGTGCTAATAAAGATAAGAGTACAATAGGGACTTATTTTGGATGTTCCACACAATGTAGAACCAACAGTCCATAAAGTCTAGCATTGTGCCTTCTGCAAAGATCCATAGGAAGTAAAGTGTGGCAGGGGCATGTGGGGAAGGAGAGAGATCAGTCCACCTAGCTGGTTATGTAATGCTCTTTGGTGGTGGGAAATGCCTTTCTCTTTGCTGCAGGGATCAGTAGGAGATTTAACCATAATATCATCCATCCTCCTTTTAATCCATCTGTGAGCTCTTTGGGGCAGGAATTGTATCTGCCTATGTGTTTGTACAGCACCTAGGACAGTGAGGTCCTGCATTTGGGCTCTACAATGATATAAATAATAAATGAGGATAAAGCATCAAACTGTATGTGCATTACGTGCAAGTGAGTTAGGGAACTGGGTTAAGAAATTTGCGATAAGTGGCTAGTAGCAGATGAGTTTCTTTCGTCGGCAGACGGACAGGGTTGCCTGTTTGGTTTTGTCAAGCTGTTTGCCCCAGGGTGGCAAATGGGGAAGTGAACTTGGGAGAGTTGGCCGGGGGTATTTTTGAATCAATCCTAACAAGGGGTCCCTGGTTCTCTGCCTTTAGTCCAAACCTTACACCAGGGCCTGTTACCCTTCCTCATTCTCTTCTGACCACATCTGCTCACACTGAAATGAGTCTCTCGCGGTGTGTGTACCTCTCGCTACTTAAGGTTATTGTTATAATTATTATTTCTCCTTCTGCCCACCCCCAGTGTCTTAAGTGCTGGGTATTGTACAGACACCAAATAAGGTAGAAATCCCATCATGAACAGCTGACGCTGAACAGTATAAAACAGGGACAGAGGGGAGGGGAAAGAAGAGGATCAACCAAGTAAAGTGGCCAGATGGCGATTGGCCACATATTAGTTCCTCTGTGAGGTCTGCAGGTCACTTAAATTATGCTGGCCACATATGCACTATGAGGTGGAGGCTAGACAACCCATGTCCTGAAATATTTTCCTCTCTGAAAAATTTAGAATGATCATGCCTTAAAACTAAGAAAATAATTCATTCATTTTCCCCTCCAATTTTAGTCCATGGTGCTGCTCCTCCACAGCCAGAGACAGTACATCTTTGAGTTTGATAAGAATGATCGATTGTCATCCGTCACCATGCCTAATGTCGCCCGGCAGACCTTAGAAACCATCCGGTCCATTGGATACTACAGGAACGTCTACCGGCCTCCAGAGGGCAATGCCTCCGTCATTCAGGATTTCACTGAGGAAGGGCAGCTCCTTCACACCTTCTACTTGGGGACAGGGAGGCGTGTCATCTACAAGTATGGCAAGCTGTCCAAGCTAGCCGAAATGCTCTATGACACCACTAAGATTGGCTTCACCTACGATGAAACTGCTGGCATGTTGAAGACAATAAACCTGCAGAATGAAGGGTTCACCTGTACTATCAGATACAGGCAGATAGGCCCACTCATTGACCGCCAGATTTTCCGCTTCACCGAGGAAGGCATGGTGAATGCACGCTTCGACTACAATTATGATAACAGCTTCAGGGTGACCAGCATGCAAGCAGTGATCAACGAGACACCGTTACCCATCGATCTCTACAGATACGATGATGTGTCAGGCAAAACGGAGCAGTTTGGTAAATTTGGGGTCATCTACTATGACATCAATCAGATTATCACCACTGCTGTCATGACTCACACTAAGCACTTTGATGCCTATGGCAGGATGAAGGAGGTCCAGTATGAAATATTCAGGTCGCTCATGTACTGGATGACTGTGCAGTATGACAACATGGGGAGAGTGGTGAAGAAGGAACTGAAGGTCGGACCGTATGCAAACACAACGAGGTACTCTTATGAGTACGATGCTGATGGCCAACTGCAGACAGTGTCTATCAATGACAAACCGCTCTGGCGTTACAGTTATGACCTCAATGGAAACCTCCATTTGTTGAGTCCTGGGAACAGTGCCCGTCTCACCCCACTAAGGTATGACCTCAGGGACAGGATTACGAGATTGGGGGATGTGCAGTACAAAATGGATGAAGATGGCTTCCTGAGACAAAGGGGGAATGACATTTTTGAGTACAACTCAGCAGGCCTGCTCATCAAAGCGTATAATAAAGCGAGCAGCTGGAGCGTGAAATATCGCTATGATGGCCTCGGAAGAAGAGTTTCTAGCAAAACTGCCCATGGCCACCATTTACAGTTCTTCTATGCAGACCTGACCAACCCCACTAAGGTCACCCATTTGTACAACCATTCCAGTTCCGAGATCACCTCCCTCTACTATGATCTCCAAGGCCACCTCTTTGCAATGGAGCTCAGCAGCGGAGATGAGTTCTACATAGCCTGTGATAACATTGGGACCCCTCTGGCAGTCTTCAGCGGGACGGGCTTAATGATCAAGCAGATACTGTACACAGCATACGGGGAGATCTACATGGACACCAATCCCAATTTTCAGGTCATCATCGGATACCATGGAGGTCTGTACGACCCCCTCACTAAGCTCATCCACATGGGGCGGCGAGACTATGATGTGTTAGCTGGGCGGTGGACAAGCCCAGACCACGATATGTGGAAACATCTGAGCAGCAACAACATAATGCCTTTCAACCTTTATATGTTCAAAAACAACAACCCTATTAGCAACGCTCAGGATATCAAATGTTACATGACAGGTAAGACTTCTCTCGGTTTGTTTTTAATTAGTGTATACACAAGCTGGTTTTTGCTCAGGTGGTGGATAGGTTTCTTCTCCTTCAACAATCCAGCCATTGTAGGGTCTTCCAACCTAGACAGGGACTGAATTTCTCTTTAGAAAGGAAAAGAAAACACAATAGAGTCTTCCAGACTAGAAACCGGCCTGAATTTCTAATGTAAAACAACAAACAGAATTTAAAAAACAGAAACACACACCAAACTTTTCAGTTCTTCTTTGCACATAAATAAACAAAAGAGGGCAGAAGCCCAATATATTTTTCCTTTGCAGGTCACCTTTAACCCTTCCACAGCTGGATCGCTGGCTGCATACACAGTACTCATGAAAAATGTAAGCCAAGAACTGCTCATCTACCCAACAGGTTTTCTTTTTTTCTTCCTTCCTGCTCTTTTTATTTTTCCCTTTATTTTGTTTCCGATTGTTCATTTCCTCAAACAACGCCAGCTTAGTTTCTGATCAACGTCTCGATAACCCCTCTCATTTGTATATGGATAACTTTTGTTTACACAGTTTTGCGGTAGAGACTTGCTTGCATTTATAAGCTGCATATAGGCAACCTAAACCTTTTATCATAGCAAGGCATTATAGAGCCCCTTAAAATTGCAATACAGTTAATCCACCCCACAGAGTGAACAATTGCCTGTTAAAAGCCAGCAAAAACAAGAACTGTGTGTCTTAAATTTAATACCTAAATATGGAAAGATTAGGGACTTTCTTAATGTCAATAAGCGGAACAGATCCACTAAGCAGGTGTTTAAAAGTGAGAAGAATGGCTCCCCAAAGTGAATTTATTTCAGCAGAAAAGATTCTAGGAGACTTGAGTCACTCAGAGCTAATGATCATATGATTTCATCAGATGGAATTAATGAGTTTACTTCTCTAATATATATTCTGTGTGTGTGTGTGTTTGTGTAGGCCATTGCAAATGAGCACAGACAAAACCTTTTTAACAACCACACTGTTGTGTATTCTGCATGTGCCACATATTTAACAGGAAAGCTGTTTTAGAGGGTTTTAAAATATTGTATCAGGACTCTTTTCTGTATCCTCTTGTCTATAAAAAAAAAAAAGGTGACTCAGTTACCATGAGTCAACTGTATAAAACTCTTCGGGAGAGACAAATTATAATTAATTTTAAATACCTCTAAAAAGACCTAAATCCGCTTTTCCGTATACAGTAACAGTATTGGCTACCCCAGCATTCAAAAATCAGGAGTCCAACCTTCAAAATCATCAGTTAATTTAAAATGGTGAGATTTTAAAAATAGAAAATTCTGGATTCTTTTTAGAGCCTTTAGGATACATGTCTTCAAGCTTTTCCCCACAACCATGAGGGCTAGAAGCTTATGGTGGTTGTTTTTAAATGAAAGCTGAGCTTTTCAAGCAATCACCTGACTCCAGGAGTTGGGGCTTTAAGAACACCACCACATATTCCAAGACTCATGAAAAACCATGAGAGTTGGCATCAATGTTAATGCCAAGATTTTAAGCTCTCATATTTCAGTACCTTTTAGAGCAGCAAAGGTGTGTCCATGGCATGAAGCTTCCAATTTTCATCCACATGAGACCTTAAACCTGTCACTAGTGCATAAGTGACCATTGCCAGTTCTGGGCGTGAGCCCAGTGTCAGTTTGCTGCAGTGAAGATGATTAGTTAAAGTTTTTGTACAAGTGATCTACACACATTTTTTATACCAGTATAACTATGTTGGTTATGGGTGTGATTTCTTACTGATGCCGTTATACCAATACAAGGCCTAGAGTGGACACAATTATACTGGTATAAAGATGCTTTATACTGTATTATTTATTCCCCTCCCCAAACAGGACTAGATATACTGGTATAAGCACTTTTATACCGGTACAAGTGCGCTCACACTAGATGGGTTGTATTCCTTTATATTACTATAGTTAAAGTAGTAGAACTTTGGTGTGTAGACAAGGCCTGCAAAGTTCTTTGAAGATCAAAAGTCCTGCGTTAATGGCCTTTCCTGAGGAACTGGATCTTGACGTGATGGGAAGGTTTGTGTGTTCCAGTGATCCTAAGAGCGATGCCAGTGGGAGTTTTAACTCCTTTTAGGGCCACCAATGCCAGACAGGTCAAAGGGTAGGGATAGGGTTGCCAGGTGACTGGTTTTCCACCGGAATGCCCGGTCAAAAAGCGACACTGGCGGCTCAGGTCGGGCCATTAAAAGTCCAGTCGGCAGCGCAGCGGGGCCCAGGGCTAAGGCAGGCACCTGCCCTAGCTCCATGCTGCTCCTGAAAGTGACTGCCAGGTCCCTGCAGCCCCTAGACACATGGGCAACCAGGGAGGCTCCGCGCGCTGCCCCCGCCCCGAGGATCAGCTCCGCAGCTCCCTTTGGCCAGGAACTACGACCAATGGGAGCTGCGGGGCCGTCGCCTGCGGGCACAGGCAGCGCACGGAGCCTCCCTGGCTGCCCACACGTCTAGGGGCTGCAGGGACCTGGTGGCCGCTTCATGTGAGCCATGGGAAGTGCCACCAGGACCCAGCACCCCAAACCTCCTCCCACACCCCAACCCCCTGCCCCAGCCCGGAGTCCCCTCCCGCACCCAAACTCCCTCCCGGAGCCAGCCCCTACCCCCAACACACCAACCCCCTACCCCAGCCCCCTCCTGCACCCCAAACTCCTCATTCCCAGCCCCACCCCAGAGCCCACACCCCCAGCCAGAGCCCTCACCCACCCCCCTGCACCCCAACTCCCTGCCCCAGCCTGGAGCCCCCTCCTGTACCCCAAACCCTTCATCCCCGGCCCCACCCTGGAGTCCTCACCCCCCACATCCCCTAACTCCCTGCCCCAGCCTGGAGCCCTCTCCCACACCCTGAACCCTTCATTTCTGGCTCCACCTGGAGCCCACACCCCCAGCCAAAGCCCAAACCCCCCCGCCCCCCAACCCGCTGCTCCCGCCTGGTGAAAGTGAGTGAGGGGGAGGACAGCCAGCGCCGGAGGGAGGGGGAATGGAGCGAGCTGGGGCAGGGCCTCGGAGAAGGGGTGGGACAGGGGCAGGGCCTTGGGGAAGAGGCAGGGCACGGGGAAGGGCCGGGGTGTTTGGTTTTGTGCGATTAGAAAGTTGGCAACCCTAGGTAGGGAGCTGACCAAAAAAAAGCAGCCTGCTGGTCCTCCAGAGTCAGGGGGCTGAACAATAGTCCAACAACCCATCCTCATAAAAAAGTTAAGTCATGAAAAACAACCAGGGAGCCGCTCCGCAAACAGCATGATGGACAGGGATGTCAGAGCCTTGTTCGTGTCCTCAGCTATGTCTGACAGCGCCGAAGGGATTCTGACTATTAGTGGGTCCAACCCTGCACATCCATCCGTGTACAGAGCTCTCATGGACGTTCCCAGGTTTCTACGCTGCACATCGCATATGATGGGGATTCCTTGGCCATTGTGCTCACACCTGCCAATACACTGTTTGTCGGGGGGGGGGCAGCGTCCTTCCTCACCCCTTGGCATGATCTGGCTCACTTAGGCTATGCAGGTGCGCGCACACAGACCAATGATACACGCCTCAGGCTGTGTCTACACTTAAAATACTACAGCTGCGCCACTGTAGTACTTCAGTGTAGACACTCACGACAGTGATGGGAGGGGTTTCCCCTGTCACTGTAGTTAATTCATCTGCCTGGAAGGCAGTAGCTAGCTATAGTGCTGTCTATACCGCGGGTTCGGGCAGCGTAGCTGCATCTCTCAGGGTTATGGATTTCTCACCTCCCAGAGCGACGTAGCTAGGCTATTTTCAGAGTCGACCAGCCTCAGTCTCCCAGTAAACGATTTCCACGCTCGTGTGTAGGAATTGGGAGCGTGCGGCAGGGAGACTGGGCGGAGCAGGTATTTACATTCTGAGAGGCCCATTGTTCAACGTGACTATTTTAGCAATCGTACACTTCGTGACGCAGGGCTTTGCTGCCAACATCGGGAAGCCTGATGGATGGAACTGACATTTTCATTACACGTGTCTGCATTAAGCAGTCTCTTTCAGTGCCCTCACATGAATGTGCTGTGAAATGTGTTGGCAGGGCTACTGTAGCTGAAAAAAACTGTGATGAGAAATGTACTTTTCTTTCAAAAAGAAAAAAAGGTGTCATTGCCATTGGCAAATTAATATTTCCCCCCATTCCGTTAACCTCTCCTTCCACCTACTTATTTTTTCCTGTTCCTTCCAACCGACCCTCTCCGCCCACCCCCCCAAAAAAAGAGCAAACCCAGATGTTTTCAAAGTCAGATGTTTTCAAATGTCAGATGTTTTCAAAGTCAGATTTGTGAGAAGCAACCAACAAAGACTGGATCGAATCTTTTCAGGCGTTACGTATTTTCCTGCTGTTCAGCAGCCCCCTCTGTGCCCCCTTTGACACTGTTTTGAACACGTTTGGTGAATAACTTCTGCCCTATATAGATTTACTTTGTTCTCCTGGCCACCTGGTCCAGAATATGCATATCAAAGCTGTTAATTTCACACTAGGAGGATTTGGAAACAGGGATGCCTCATCACCAAACAAAAAAATAATCAAACGAAGCTTTATTCCCCCCCCCCCCCAAGCACACACCTCCCCTTCCTTCCAAAGACACTTCTAAAACAGTCTATGTGGTGAGAGAACAAAAGTGTTTTTATTACAGAAATCCCTCTTTCCACACGGATCGATGCAAGGGCTTTCTGGACCCACGCCCAAACTCAAAATTTTGGATTGCAAGAAAACAAGCAATAGATAGTGTGTTTGTTTGGCTTTTGATTCTCCAATCATCTGGAAGCACATTATTTGTCATTTCCATCCCTAATGCTTTTCCAACGGTCTCTTCAAAAACACGCATTTAAACTCATGCGGGGAAAAAGCCATGTTTTTTTAACAGATCCCCTCATCCTGAATGTCCCACTAGTGTCAACTCAATTTGATTAAATGAAAAGCAAACCTCTTGTTGATACACTGGAGCTTGAAATGAATGAATCACCAACACGATGCTAATTACAATATGGAAGTCCTAAACCCCTTGGGAGCTGATAGTTAATTAAACATTGACCCTCATCCCCTCAGCTTTTCCCAGCAAAGGATGGTATTCAGAGGCTGGATAAATGACGGGTAGGTTATTGGTGATTATAGTAGTGTCCGTTTTTCCTTCCTTCCTTCTGGAGTCGACAGAGATAAGCGAGGTTAGAATCATCATATGCTCTGAAGTAGATAAATAGGGAAGTCTTTTATATGCTGCTGCCAGGCAGATCCAGGAGCTAGCCAAGTGAGTTATTATTTTCTTCAGCTAGCTACTCACTCGGCTCTCTTTCCTGTTAGCCTTGGAATCGAAGATGTTTAGAGCCTGAAAAGACTTACCAGGGTATCGAGTCCCTCTTCCTGCCCAAGTAGGAATGTTCCCTGTGGTTCATCTAGTAGCGTGTTCTCCGGTATAATTTTCAGCTTCCCAAGCAATGGGCTTGCTATCACTTCCCTTCCGGTTCCAACATTCCCCCTCTATCATAGTACAGAATAAAAGAGCTTCCTGAACGGTACTCCACTGAGTTTGACCATCATATACATGGTGCTGCTCATGATGTAAGGACAGGTCAGTTTGACTGTGGCAGACCCAATGTGTGTAAATGGAATGATCATGTGGAGGCTGTTTTTAAACAATACTGAAAAAAAAATGTTACTATAGGAACCTACCTATGCTAAATTAAAAGTGTAGCTTTTACCTACACAAGCAGTGGATACATCTTTAAGAGGTATATCATGAGCCCCCGCTCAGCTCCTGCCCCAAGTGCCCAGTATGTCTGCCCTGCTACTCCCTACCTGTATGTCCTGGCTCATGAGCACCTCAATTTATTCCATAGCCCATAAACCACTTGGGATGCTTCCAGGTGACCAACATTAAAGCTGAGATTTTTCAAAGCCACCTAGAGAATCTGAATCCTTAGGCAGGTTTGAACAGCTCGACCTTTGTTATTATATATTTGTTCCTGTGCTTTTTGCTCTGCATAGCACCATTCTTGTGCATGATGCCTTACAAACTCTGAGAAGTTCTGGAGCCAGAAAGATTGCTTTGGCCTTTGACATTTTTAACAAAATGTATATTTCAGCTGTGTGGAAAAGTGGAGGACTTGGCCTGGATGCTGTTTGGTTTTCTGGTAATTTCCTTCATCCTCCATAGTTTTGGAATGTGATACTTTAAATAATCATTTCTGATGGTGTTACTCATATGCATGAAATGTAGTAAGCTCTTTGGGGCCAGGGCTGTCGTCTTGTCCTGGGTTTGTACAGCGCCTCGCACAATGGGGTCCTGGTCAGTGGCTGGGACTTTTAGGCTCTACTGCAGTACAAATAACAATAAATGGTAATCCTACTTATGCTTCTCTCACATCCCAGATGTCAACAGCTGGCTGCTAACCTTTGGTTTCCAACTACACAATGTTATCCCTGGATATCCCAAGCCAGATACAGATGCAATGGAGCCATCATATGAGCTTATCCACACGCAGCTGAAAACCCAAGAGTGGGACAATAGCAAGGTGAGCCATGGGACTATGCAGTCTGTCTATTTTAGGCACCGGCATGGCACTTGTCACCATGGGCTCCAGTGCAGTATTCACTGTAGAAATTAAAATCAATCTGCTATTGCAGATGCTCAAGGGACCTGAGTGAAAGTCAGCCTGCGAGTAGCTGCTGTCCCTCCCCACTTCAGTAATGAAATGTGACTAAATAATCCCATCTGAAGGTCTTTATCAGCCGTGGGTGGGTCCTTTCTGTGATACTTGCTGGTGATTGCTGAACAAAACTAATCTGTACTGTTTTTCTTTCTTAAAAAATGTGATGTTACCACAGATCACATGCTAGCTCCCTAAACCAAGGAATCAGAGCTGATAGAAAACACCTGTTGGATCATCCACCCATGCCCCAAGACAGAATTGTTTTCTACAATATATTTTCTAGTGCTTTGTCCAGTTTGGCTTTAAAAGCAAAAGAACTCCCATTACTTCCCTTAGGAGACTACTCCACAGCGTCAAAGGTCTCTCCATAAGAAAGCTATTCCTGACAGCTTACATTTTACTTGGCTTGATTTTGTCCCAAATCACTGTACACTAATTCAGGCCTAAGTCAGGATGCTTGTACACCGCTACCTCGATATAACGCCACCTGATATAACACGAATTCGGATATAACGCGGTAAAGCAGCGCTCCGGGGGCGCGGGGCTGCGCACTCCGGTGGATCAAAGCAAGTTCGATATAACGCGGTTTCACCTATAACGCGGTAAGTTATTTTGGCTCCCGAGGACAGCGTTATATCGAGGTAGAGGTGTAGTTCATTTCTGGTGGCCGATACTGCATGCACAAAATGGGATTGGCACCTTGAAAACAAAAGCCACTTAAAACCCAAGCATCTTGCCTACTGCTCTCTTCCCACTAGGAATAGCCCAGCACAAACTCAGAGCCAGCACTCTCCAGTGGATAGGACAAACTTCCTGCAAGTTAGACTGGTTAAACCGTGCAATGGCCTTCCGAGGTGTGTGGTGAACGTCCCATCACTGGGCTCATTTAAAACTAGTCTGGGCAAGGCACGGGAAAATATACTGTTGCAGACAACGCTGCATTAGCTCCAATGGTATCAACTAGATTGTGTAACAGATCTTCCCCTTCTCTGACTCCTTGGATCCCAGAGAGCCAGATACTTCCCTGAGTTACACCAATGTAAATTCTGAGTTACTTCATGCCACCAGTGGAGTGACTTCTGATTCACATCACTGTAATGGCCTAACAGATCAGAATCAGTTCCCGTCTCTGAGAAGGGTGAATAATAGGAGGAGAAGAACCAGGCAAGTAACCCTTCACAGACACTGCATTTTATCTTCAGAGCACATAACAGGATCCCAGAATCTCCTTCCATAATCTTGGGCTGTACTTGCCTTGCAGGGATGGGAGGTTGGAGACCTAATGCTGAGTTTGAGCATCCTCCAGCCCGGAAATATCCAGCATGCCATAAACCCTCCACTAGGTTCAGCTTAGCTTAGTTATCCCCCTGCAGCTCCAGAGTGACATTTAAAATCCAATACTCTCTTGTGCTGCACTTTTTGCCTGTGACTGTGAGGCTGTCACTAAATTGTTTGTTGAACAAGTTCAATGTTATTGGCCAGCAGGGGATGCTTCGTGACCTCTGGCATATTGCAGAGCTGCAGCACCTGAATCCAATTTTGCTTCTTTTTCCCTTTCGTCTTGTTGAATTACCGAGTAATTGTGGGCACTCGTACAGCTCTGTCTGCGGGGGGCAGGGGGCTGGAATCAGTCATCATTTCATTAACTATACTGCTCTCAGTCTCATGAGCACTGGGACTCTTATACCTGGGGCTTGTTGTCTGCAACGTTGGCTGCCGGGGAAGGGTAGCCCAGCTCAGCTGTTGGCTTTCCTCAGCACACTGTAGGAGGCAGAGGCTGATCTGTATTGTTTTGGCCGTGGAATGAAGTAGCTTTTAAAGTAACTTCCCCAGGGGAGGATCCTCCACACACCCACAAGGCTTGACTCTTCCTGCCTGCCAAATCTGATCGATCAGGAGTGCATTCTGCCCATCCCGTCGGTTTTAAAATGGGGCCAACCCCGTTTTTCCCAACAAGAACCACCTTATTTTTCTCTGTCGGAGGTGAAAAACGGAAATGGCCTTGGAGTTCATGCACAGGACTGGGATTTAGGAGCTCTGGGTTCTGTGCGGTGTCACGTGGGGGGAAATTCTCTCCCCAGTGCCCAGGCTGGATGCTGGGAATCTCTGTAGGGTGGTGCTGCAGTGTTCTCCGATCCCACAGAGCCTACTGCAGCCCCTGTGGCCCTAACACTTCTGCCTCGAGGAGATGCGGGAGGCTGAGGGGATTGACATAGTGATGGCAGAGAGCAGTAAGGGAAATATACACCCATGGTATATTAGTACAAGGAGAAACGAGGAAACGGGTTCAAATTTCTTTCACATCTTGGCTATTTATGATGGGAAATGAAAGCTTTAGCTATCACAGTGAAAGGCACTATTTAAAAACAAGAGATGATAGAAGCTAGCTGTGGTATTTTACATCCTCAAGAACTGCAGGCAAAATACAAGCGGCTATTCCAAGCTCGCTGTAATGTACTGTTCTCTTGAGCTCTGTACAGCAGCAAACAAATAATGAAGATCAGTCTCCAATGGGTCATTACTAGATAAAGTAAAATGTCACCTAAGGGCATCTGATTAAAAAAGATCAGAAGGAAAAACAAACCCAGAATAGAGATGTCAGTTGTGTATAGTGACAAATATTAAAATAAAATAACCAATAAATCCCACCACAACTCCCTTCTGCTTTAATGCTGTTTTTATACTCTACCTCTGGGTTACAGTTGCCAAAAGCTACAGCATTTTTAGAGAATTCTGCTCCATGCCATCTTCAGCTCAGATGGTAATTTTATGTTTCTCTTCCTTGCTAGTTCATTAAAATGGGTTGTCAGATGAAACAGAAATGATTGAGCATTTCAAAGGCAGGGATACGCTGTCTCTTTGAACTCTGCATAATCTGTTTGCATTCCCCCCTTTTCACAGTGTAGCATAGAGGCGGGGGTTGTGATATATATATGAAGATGATTTTTTTTTAAAAGAATTATTCCCAAATACACTCCGTTATTAAAGGGATACACTCAAGGTCATCAGATCTTAAAATTAAGCAGGTTTCAAAGTCCTCCCATATTATAGGACTCACTTTCAAGATAAGCGAGACGTTTTTAATTATTATGAGTGATAATGCATTGCGCTGCCATGTGGAAGACCTTAGTTTGCAGACTTGTGTCCCTGAATAGCAAAAGATGGGAATGGTAGAGCAGTACCACAGCTAAGCCCTTCTGGGAGCCAGCACAAGTGCCTTATGTTGCTCAGAGGCAACCTCTCTGTTTACTCCTTGGCTAGAATGATTATAGCTCTAAACAGTGTCCAGTGGTAGGGCACAGAATAGGGAGTCAGGAGACCTGGTTTGTATTCTTGGCTCTGCCACCAACTCACTGTGGGACCTTGGGGAAGTCCCTTCATTTCTCTGCACCACCTTATTGTTGATTGAAATTACTCCTGCGGTGAGGTGCTTTCTAACGCTAAAGGAAGAGATGGTCCTTGCTAGAAATGGACAAGACAGACAAAACGAGCAAGATGTTTGAGGTCCTGTGGTACATTGTGATCTTTAGGTGAAAGGTGCTACGTGCTATTGCTGTTATATCATGGGCACTCCCACTAAACCTCAGTCTAGATATTATGTCCAGATGTATTTTGGGTTTTGTTTTTTATTTTTGAATGATGATGGCCATATGAGTTGGTGAAACATTATGTCACGTCATGAACCTCACAAAGGCTGTGTATTACTATGTCAAGGAAAAGTCGTGTGTTTTAAAAACACAAAGGAGGCTAAACACATATTTTAAATCTAGTATTTAATGGCCTGAGTTGGTGATAAAAAACAAGGACATTTAGTCTGTCTGTACCTTAACTTAGCCATCTGCCTGAGTATTCCCCGATTCAGAGAATACCTGCCCTGCTCTGCTATGGCAGGATGGGGCAAAGTTACATTTCAGCTGTGTCTTGCAGTGTCAGCAGAACCTCGGAGTTGATTAATAAGGGACCCAGCACTACGCCAGCTGGTAACCAGAACAGCTGAGGAATGGAGAAGGGAAAAAATGCAGCTATGCAAATTCTCCAGGGCATCCTGATTCTGAAGGGCACGAGCACTTTGTCAATATGGAACCCAGAATTGTTTGCCCAGAATTAAATGGCGAGGCCAGTGAAGGGGAATCTCACGTGGGGCTGCATCTATAAAGGTCATGGGGCTGCATCTATAAAGGTCATGGTTTGGCTGGACATCCAGAACACCAGCACCCTTCCTCTCAGTGAAATGAAGTAAGCTACTCAGTAGTCTCATGAGGGAGGCCCATCACCTGGCTGTTGAGAAATAGAGCAGACGGTGCACTATATATAAATGGAAGGGACCAGTCCTGCATGGGGAAGGCTGGTCTAGCAAGCCCTTCATCATCTTGAGTTCTGAGATACACATTTAAGAACAGGCAAACCAGAATCTTCATGCAGTTTTGCTCTGAGTCCCAAAACGGGTTTAACAACAGTGGGATATACTATTCTTGCCCCTCTTCCCTCCCTAATCACGACAGGGATGGCAGCTGAAATAGCTCAGGACACAGGCATAGCTTTTATTGTTCTGTGACAAGCCTGAGAAAAGGAGGGCAAGCTAGAACCTCCCCAGAGAACCTGTTCCTCCAGACCAAAGCGATAGGACAAGCTTATCCAGCCAAATTTTTCATGGCCCGTTCAAGCCATGTAGGATTTGCTCGTTGCTGGACCTGCTCATGTCGCTGTTGATGTCAGTGGCAAAATCTCCTTTGACTTCAGTGGGAGCAGGCTCAGCATGTGTCTCTAGTCAGTCCTCCTGAGCAGCATCCAGAGACTGAGGTTTTGTTGTTTTAACACAACACCTTTCATCACAGAGCAGTCACTAGGAGATTCAGGTGTTCCACACCACTCAGGATCAGGCCCTCTGGGAGTTTATAGCATTTACATCTGTAGAGTCGTATATTGGGTCATGTTGGAGAAAGGGTTGGTTTTGTGCCTCTTTATCACTGGTCCCATTGTGTCCTAATGGAGTTCGCCTACAACCCCACTGCTTTCAGGTGTCTAGCACAGGGGATAGGTCAGTGCAGAATTTAGCCTCATAGGGCCTCCTACAAACTTCTAGTGACACATTTAGCAAGTCACTTAATCATTTGTGCCTCACTTTCTTCATGGCTAAAATGGGGCTGCTGATATACCCTCTTGGACATTACGAGGCTAACCTCATTCATTGTTGTAAAAAGCTTTGAGATCCTTCACTAGACGGTCCTGTAGCCATTCAGCCTCTCATTGCTAGAATATTATAAATCGAATACGTAACAGCAAAATGGAGCATCTGCTCGATCACATGCCTCGGTGACAGGTGCTCATAACAGCCCCATGTAAATTAGCATTGGCTCAGCCAAGACGCCAAAGTTAGACTAATCATGGAGTCTGAATTGTCCTCTGTCACCCCTAAAAAAGGGTCTCTCCAGGAAAGGGCTAAGGCATATTGAGGAAAACAGGAGTGTTCAGCTTCCAGGGCTGTTAAGCCAACACCTTTCACAGCTATTAAATTCACTTTTAAAAAAAAAGTGAGGGTGGCCCCCTTTCCTCTGTAACCTGTTTTTAATGCTGGCTGTCGTTACCTTATTGAATTAAGCCCTTGGCAGGGACAGGAGACTTTTGTTACGGCATCGTCTCGCTTTTGTGAAATTTGAGCAGATAATTGTTCCTGGACAGGAGTAGGAAAGAAGACGGCACTCCCGTCCATGGATGAGTATGTTTCTACAGACGTTTTGCAGTAATGATAAGCCGCTGAATCACTCAGGGCATTTGCTCCATTATATGCTAACAGCAAAAGTCACTTTGCATTAAAACTGTCTACAGGTGATCTAAGGCTGTGGTCCCTATTCAGTTCTTACTCAGGCAGAGCTCCCATGGATGTCAATGGGAGTTTTGCCTCTGTAAAAATTGAGCTTCAAGATTGGGTCCTAATAGCCAAGGACCTGATCCCACAGGAAGACTGGGAGCACTGTATCAGTGAGGGGAGGGGAGCGTTAGCACCTCACTTGACTATTGAACGATCCACTTTGGCCAATGCTTCAAGTGGCATTGAGGGGCTCTGGAAAAGAGTGTTTTGGCCAGAGTGAGGATCACACTGTGATGCGCAGCCTTGGAGGACAGTGCAGGGTGGAATCAAAAACAGGTTAAAACAGAAGGAAACTGCTACTATTTAAATACTTTGAGCTTATTGAGTACCTTTCCTCAAAGCATTTTACAAATATTAATCACTAGAAGATTCCCGGTAATCAGCTATGAATCATTTCTGATTTACAGATGAGGAAAACTGAAGCATGAGCAATTAATTTGCCCAAGGTCACAGAAGGAGTAGAATGCAACTGTCTCTCACTGTCACCACTAAACCATAATCTCCCCTCCATGCTGGGGTCCGTCTCCACCCCAGCGTTCCACTCTGCCAAAGGGATGATGTTACATTCAGTTCAGTGTCTTGGCATGATGGCAGTTAGGGAGAGTAGCCTGCAAGCACAGGAATCTCAATCAGTTGTTTCATTATAAAGAGAGGCTTTATTTTCCAGACCAAAGCTAAGAAGTAGCTAGAGGAAGCAGAACCCTTTGGCTCTTCTCATTGGATCATACCATGTTATTTCTCTGCTCTCCAATGTGCTAGCGATACCTTTCAGTCCCCCGGCGTCTCTTTCTAATTTGCGTCTCTCTCTCTCTTTCTCTCCCTTCCCAGTCAATCTTGGGAGTGCAGTGCGAAGTGCAGAAACAGCTGAAAGCCTTCGTCACCCTAGAGCGCTTTGAACAGATCTACAGTTCCAGCATCGCCGGGTGCCGGACGATCAAAGAGAACAAGAACTTTGCCTCGGGAGGATCTGTCTTCGGCAAAGGGGTCAAGTTTGCCATGAAGGATGGGCGTGTGGCCACCGACATCATCAGTCTGGCCAACGAGGACGGGCGCCGGATCGCAGCCATACTGAACAACGCCCACTACCTGGAGAACTTGCACTTCACCATAGAGGGAGTGGACACACATTATTTCATTAAGCAAGGGCCGTCAGAAAGCGACTTGTCCATACTGGGCCTCAGTGGCGGGCGGAGAACCCTGGAGAATGGTGTGAACGTTACAGTGTCCCAGATCAACACAGTGCTCAGTGGAAGGACTAGACGTTACACGGACATCCAGCTCCAGTATGGCGCACTGTGTCTAAACACCCGTTATGGGACCACCTTGGACGAGGAGAAAGCCCGTGTGCTGGAGCTGGCCAGGCAGCGCGCCATAGCCCAGGCCTGGGCCAGGGAGCAGCAGAGACTGCGGGATGGGGAGGAGGGCATTCGCTCGTGGACAGAAGGGGAGAAGCAGCAAGTGCTAAACACGGGCCGGGTGCAGGGCTATGACGGCTACTTTGTGATCTCAGTGGAGCAATACCCAGAACTCTCAGACAGCGCCAACAACATCCATTTTATGAGACAGAGCGAAATGGGCAGAAGGTGACAGAGAGGGTCAATGCGGTGACTTCTTGCCAAAGACAGCTACTCTTTTGTGGCCACTTACCTGACTGTGTTGTACTCAATCCTTTTTCTAAACTGAACCTGGCGGGGGGAAGAAAATAAGGAGAGAAAGAATATGGTTGCACTGTAACTCATGCAACATACTTTTTTTTTTTTTTTAATTTGGCCTTCACGTGTTTTTTGCAATGAACAGAAGGTATATTTTGCCGTAGTGTGATCACAGTGAAATTTACTCTCTTTTGTCCTTTTTTCCCTTTTGTGAGGAATTTAAAGTGGGGAGTTGTCAACGTACATCCATGGGTTACTCGATGTGAAGTGAGAAATGGGTGTCTGTGCTAACTTGTTTCATCCTAATCCTTTCTTATTTGGGACAGGGACAGATAGCCTTCCACCCGAAGAACAGCTCAGAAACGCTGGGCACGCTGGAAACGGAAGATGACAATGATTCCGAATCTCTCAAAAGTGACTGTCTGAATCGTGTGCCTCAAAAGAGAACTTACAAGGAGTCTTCACCTTTCACTTGGGACAGAAAGTGTTTCTTGGGCTCCTGTTGCACAGAAGTAGATTATAGTGGCAAAAGGAGCTGAATATATTAACTTGCAAGATGATTCTCTTCCTTCCTGAACCAGAATTAAAAAAAAACCCAGTCTTTTTCATTATGATAGTAGATTTTTTTTTCTCTTTCTTTTTTGGTCCATGCACAAATCCTGTTTTTAGTTTAAAAAGCCAGTAAAGGCCAAGAAAGATGCTCCCACTCTATTGGAAAACATCCTCTCTCGTGCCTAGAGCTGTTCTCTAGGTGGGTTGAATGCACCGAAGTTGTAGACGTAACCCCATTAAATGCATAGTATTTCAGTAGACCAGGTTGTGTGTTCAGCAGTCCGCTGGGCTGTGTCCAATAAAGCAACTTCGTTTTTAGGAAGCTAATTTGAGTCTGAAAGTAGGAGAGTCTCCCACTGATGTACCATTGAAGCATGCAGCAAATCCATACTGCAGCATTCTTGCTTTTTGGGGCTGTCTTTATTGGCCTGGAAACTGGTTTTCAGTGCCAGATTGCTAAATCATTTATGGCTATGGCAAACATGCCTCTCTGGGACTCTGTCAGCAGGGAATTTAAAAGGTTTAATAAGCAGCAGCAGCAGGGGAAATATTGGAACCAACCCTCTAACTGTTCCTTTCCCCTTTCGCCCCACTGGGATATGAAGGAGCTCGAATTATGTGAGTAGTCCAGTGAGGGTTAACAGCGAACAAGGAGGCGTTTGAATAGAAATGCCCACTAGAGAGGGGCCCAAATAGTTTACAAGAAACTGCTGACAAAGTTGCTTGACATGCTAATGTAATTTGCACTCACATAAGCCCCGTGCTGTGGTATGTGCAAGAGTCCTTGTGATTCAAGTGAACAAGGAGACTGAGCTGAGCTTCTTCCTGAGAAAATTCTCTGCTGACACGGGGCATTGCTGCAGTCAGAGAAACACAGGTGTGATGCCAGCCAGACCTCTGGATGACCTGGCTCTGAAAGACTCAGCGTTCACCCCCACACACCCCTGAACTTTCACAGGCTTTCAGAGAGCAGCTCAGAACCTCTTACACGTTCTGAAATTTTTAACTTCTTTCATCTTCAGTTTTTGCTTCCAGGTTCTAACCAGAGACAGTCTGAGCCATGCCAAAACATCACAACAAGAGAGGTTTCAGAGCCGGCCCTTGGAGCATGGTATTCTATAGTCCCCTAAAATCACGCCCTCTTCTGCTGCACCCACCAAGCTCAGCAAACCCCACCACCAGCATCACTGCCTTCTGCCAAGACGGTATCCCCGGGTCTGCTCAGTTACAGGATAGCAACAAGGGTGGAAAGGACTCAGTGGGCACAAACTCCATGGATAGAGAAAATTGTGGTGGCCCCAGTTCTATCACGGCTTCCCTGTGGATGCAGAACTTGTCTGACTCTGTCCTTAAGGCCCTCTCCTGGCTGTTCTCATGCTTTTGCCAGGTGGAAGTGAATGAAATCCCCCAAGAGAGCCTGTTCGCCGTAAAAATTTTAACCTAATGTTACAGACCCAGTGAGAGACGCATCCGGAGTTTTAGATTCTGATCTTAACTGAACCCAAACATTGACCCATGTGAGGTTCACCATCTCTGATGCTTACCTACCATCCTGCTCTTTTAATAATTCCTCCTGGCTTGCAGGAAAGGGAGTGTTTTTGATACAGTAACTCAGTGTTATTCTTTGAACTTCACCTTGCAGAGCAGGAAGAGCATTGGCCAGGACTGAACTGGCAAGCATCCTTTATGGAGAAATATATTGGCAGGAGTAAATAGCAAGTAGTGGTAAGTCTTGAAAATCAGTAAGACAAAATCAGTTCTGTCGGAGTGGCTTCACTCTCTGGGAGGAGGAGGTTCTGAAACAGAGCAGAGCAAATGCTGGCTGAAAATGAATGAGCTGCCCATCTGTGTGTTATAAAACAGCTAGACACTCTGTTCCGTACACCACCTCTTCCTTTTAACGCTGCTCTGTCAAAGTGTGGCAGGGAAGACAGGGAAGTCTCGTGTATCCATTCACATACGTTTGTTAAAAATGTAATGGGGATTTTACGATGGTAAATCTGCTACATTTACATGGAGTAGAGGAAAGGAAATTCAAGTATGAAACACTCCCAATGGAAACCTTGCTGGACTGAGATGCTACCTTTATAGCCTTACCCAGAGTCTTCAGGTTATTACACAACTAATGAATCCGAGTAGGTCTCCCATTTTTCATGAGTCTCACAAATCTGCCCGTAGCCAAGAGCAATCCAAATCCACATCGTGGCAAAAATCAGTGCAAATTAGATTTAACTCTTCGTTCACAAGCAATGTGCTGGGTCTAAAACTGCCCGACTTCCCATTAAAGTCCATTAGTGTCCTAGAGTTGGAGTCTGTGCACAGCCCAGGAAATGGAGGAGTTGTTATTTTGAATCTCTTCTCTCCTGACTATTAAAAAGCTCGTTCAACAGAATGATGTTTCTCTAGCACTAACTAAGACAAACCTAAACAATCGATCAAGGAGACAGTTGACTACTTGTGTCTGCAGCACTATTAATAGCAGAGCAATAGTATCAAGAGAGGTTTGGGATGTCTCCCACTCATCTTACTGGGGGGGGGCGTGAAAACTTGAAAGGCTATTTACTATCCTGGCACTGTAAGATTCCCCTTGTCCTGCCATAAGGGTCTTGTCTACAAGAGTCCAGTGTGTTTCTGTGGAGTTCACCCTCCGGGGTAAGGGGAATGTTAAAAAATCCAGGGCTGCTTGACCACTTGTTAACTGTTGCCCTGCTGAACAACATACTCATGCAGCTACCCATAATTGATTACAGTGTATAAGTATCTACGTAGAGAACAAATATTTAATAACGGGTTCTTTAATCTAGCAGAGAAGGGTCTAACATGGTCGAATGGCTGGAAGTTGGAGCTAGACAAATTCAGACTGGAAATAAAGGGTCCATTTGTAACGGTGAGAGTACCTAACCATTGGAACAATTTACCAAGCGTCGTGGTGGATTCTTCCATTGCTGATCATTTTTAAATTAAGATTGGCTGTTTTTGTAAAAGATCTGCTCCAGGAATTGTTTTGGGGAAGTTCTCCGGCCTGTGTTATACAGGAGGTCAGACTAAATGATCACAATGGTCCTTTATGGCTTTGGAATCTGTGAATAAATTTTTCCCGTATGGCGCCTGTAGCCTGACATTCCATTTCTATCCCACACTTACAGTGGGTGGCTCTGTTCCCCTCTTGGAGCTGAACCACACAGAGGTTTATGGGTCTGCAGCTGACTTTTTGCTAAAAGAGTTTGATCTCAGGCAGTAGAGGTTTGTGCTTTTCAGATGCAGAAGTGCTAAGTTCTACCCTGAGGCATTACCCTAAATATTCATTTTAATGATAATCGTGTAGGAACCACTGCCAGGACCAAGGCTAGCATGGAACAGCTGGGTTTAGTTTCTGACTAACAAGCACACATCCTGCCCCAAAAGAACTCCAGCCCCCGCCCCTTGCACATTTCCCTCAAAATGGAACTAGTGCGAATCAGCAGATTCAAGTTACAATGAATTGTGTTTGAAGTGCCACTGATGACCTTTAAATCTAGGTTGGGGGGGTATGCTATCCTAATCAATTCACAGGCTAGGCCAGCAGTATCAAGGACAAGCGCCCACAGGTCTTAGTCTGTACTCAGACAAAACTCCCATTGGATTAGGGGATGTTTTTGCCCGCATGTCGACTTGAGGATCAAGCCACATGTGCTGAAATGTGTTTATTTTGAAGCAAAATTAGACCTGGCACCTGTATCATCTGGACCAGACTCATAGCAGGTCGGTCTCTGCAGCAGACAATTCTACTGCACTCTTCAACCTTGTTTTAAATGATCCAACAATGGAGCTTCCAGCTATGCCCATAGGAAGTTCACGTTGCGGGATGGATAGCTGCAGCTTTTTCCCTTTTCCACCCACTACAGAGAGGAATCAGTGCAGATTTTTGTCCCCTGCAGGTTTGGCTCACTCCTACCTTTGACTTTCATTATTCAGAAGGCATCGCATTTGTGTAGCAATTTCAGCCCCCACTAGACTCATTTAGCACTGCGAGATGTACTGCAATGTTTGTTTCCTCCAAGCTTTTTTGGACAGAAATTGTCTATCCAGAGCTTGGAAAAAATCATTAAGCACCAGTGACCGGAGGGACTCATACAGCGCATCGTATCTTTGTCATTACTGCTATTGATCAGAGCCATGGCAAAAATGGGCCAACAAATCTAAAAAATACCAGGCAAGAACAAAATAGATGGAGGCCGTTAAGCGACCTCATGCTTGATTTGGGTTTAAAAGACAGATGACTGGGAGCTGTCCTCAAGACATCATTTGGCTGTAGGTTAGGAACAGTGAGGGAATTCTGTACTGTATCTGTGGTCACTTTACTGAGCTGAGGGAACGGTAAGATTCTGCTCAGGCTGCTAAACAGACGCTGCAACAAGAATAAATCAAAATTGGTTAAAAAAAAAAATCTAATAAAGCACCTTTTCAGCTGTGACTTGTAAGTGTCACCATGATAAATGACAGTGCACTCCATTATGCAAAGACAAGACTCTTAACAGGAAATTTTAGAATTTGATTTTGTGATTTACAGCGAGGGCCCCCGTCATATTTATAGCACGGCCGTCTGTTTTGATTCAGACGCAGCGTAAATGAAACCAGGACCACAGATCTCAGCAATGTGGCTGCTCTTTAAACACCAAGGAGGCATAAACACATAATGTTAATAATGGAGCTAAAGATTGCTTGGCTTGTTAACTGGTATTTGGTTTATCTTCAGCAGTGAAAGGCTGTATCTTAGCACTGTTGAACCTGGGTAAGACACATACAAATTATGTTCATAATGGTGCACACTGTAACAGGCCCTTTGGTAAAATAAACTTTGGACCTTGTTATCTTGAAACACACAATCCACCATCCCTGCATAGCATAGAAAGCCTCACAGGACCCCATTGTGTTAACCACTGGCCTGTTTGTTTTTGTTAGTGTTAATACTGTCCTTATTCGGACTGAATGATTTTCACCATTTCTTTTCTATTTTAGCTCATAGTAAATATTTAACTATATTATTTTCCCAAGTTACAACAAAGATTTTACACCAAATAAAGCCAATAGACTTTTAACTGTAGGGTACATTTAACTAAAATCCTCCAGGATTGGAGAGTGATTTTTTTAAAAGACACACTGTTTGCATTGTACAAAATGATCAGTTTTAGAATGCCCCTCCCACTAAATGTACCTTGTTTAAGGAAGGCTATATCATGTCCTGATGGCTGTGATCTTATTTCCTATAGTGATATATCAAGCTGTGTTATTTGAACTGAAAACAGTCTTAAACGTTAAAAAAAAAAAGGTGGGGGTAGACAGCAAAATTATTGTCTCTCTCGTGTTTATAGCAATTAAAAAAAGTTGTGCTTATGACAAAATGTTACATGGCTTAACTGTTAACCCCCATCCCAGAGGGGAATGGTATTCGAACAGAGGAGCCCTGAAAACTCCAAGTGAACACCAACCAAAACTGTTCTGGCAAAGAATAGGTCAAACTGCAGGACAGTTTCAGTGATGTGACTGAAGTAACAAATCAAAGCATCACACTTTTCTATTAAAACAAACAAATAAATCTGCTTATTTTGCATGAGGCCTTCTGAATGCAGCTACAGTCTAGAAGGAGGACTTTGTATCAGAGCTGCAGCTGTAATACCAACACTGGAGCCTCTTGTCATTACCATGTGTAATAATTTTCCTGAAGTCTGGAACTAATTTTTGAGAATTTTTTTTTCTCAACACTTTGTGTTTCTAACACTGTATTCTTGACTGTGTAAATACTACAAGGCTGTAAATAAGTGCAAATGTAGATACCTTCTAGAAAAACAAACAGAAGTGACCGTGTGTAGCCTTCGGTGACAAATAAAAGAATATTTTGTGTTTAAAGGATTTTTATTTTTGCCGTTGTGTAACGGTTAACGCTAGCTATCAGACCCCAGAGTCACTTGGCTAATGAGCAGGGTAATTCAGAAGAATAGAGTAAGTAAGATGAGCTCAGTTCTAAAACTCTTTCCCCAAAGACACTGCTCCTTGTCTAAATGGATTTTTAGTGTCTAGTTTGTGAAGCAAAGAGGAATATATTCTCACTCTCTAACAGTGAATGCATAAACACCCATCTACATGGAAGCTCATACCACACACAAACAAGACCAGGGCCTGGGACTCATAGTGCATTCAGGCCTGGTGTGTAAGAGACAGTTGAGGCAATGAGCCATAAATATGGAATATTTCAATTTTAAATCACAGGTAAACAAAGCGTCTCCAGTCCGCCAGTGGCTAACCCTGCAGAGCCGTGACCCAAAGTTTGAAAACCCCTGCTCTATGTCCTGCACATTGCTCAGAATCACAATGTGACATTCCCCTGGTGTATCTGGACCGGTGATCTGCTAGGTCACTCCAATCCTTGACTTTGGAAGCCAGCCTTACCCTGCTCTGCTGTGAGAATCCCCACTCCTGGGCTGTTCATGCACAGCCTCTGGCATGTAAGCTGCATGGATTGTGCAACTGAATGACACTAGCCAATATTTCCGGTCTCAGACACAACTCTAGGAACCTCCATCTTGCAGTGTCCAGTTATGCCCGCTGGATGCCGCAAGCTTATATGAGTTCAGCAATTTAACAAAGAAATTGATATGCACCAGGCTTGTTATCCCAAGGGGAGTCTCTGACACACTTCAAACCAAACACACTGCTTCAGGTAGAATAAACAAACAAATGTATTAACTACAAAGATAGATTTTAAGTGATTATGAGTTAAAGCACAAGAAGTCAGATTTGGTCAAATGAAATAAAAGAAAAACGCATTCTAAGCTGATCTTAACACTTGCAATGCCTTTACAAACTTAGATGCTTTTCACCACAGGCTGGCTGGTTGCCCTTCAGCCAGGCTCTCCCCTTTGATCAACGCTTCAGTCACTTGGTGGTGATGTCTGTAGATGGAGGTGGAAGAGCATGGCAAACGTCTCTCCCTTTTATCATGTTCTTTCTTCCCTCTTGGCTTTTCCCCCTCCCCCTTCAGTGTCAGGTGAGCATTACCTCATCGTAGTCCCTGACTGACCAAGGGACGGGGAGGGAACTCACTCGAGAGTTCAACAGATCCTTTGTTCCTGTGAGGCTGGGCTGGGTTTGTCCCATACATGCCGTGATGAGACGTGAACGGCCCCTCTGTTCCTGGAGAGTTTTTCCTGGCCTTGTTTTAAGTCATGAGGACACATTTTCAGCCTCATAACTATATCCATGAAATTACAACCTGTAACAACAATTACTATAACAACCATGTTCAGTGCCTCATGAAACTTACGACATGACAAATTTTGCATTGGATACCACACAATACTTTTATAAGGCTGAACATGGGGGCGTAGGGGATTCCCCCAAGGTACAGAATGTCACACACAGTCCTGTATAGCAGGAGTCGATTAATGGCCCTGCAAATGTGCATGACAGTGGCTCCTGTGGTGGTTTTCCCAACTTCAGATTGATTCCCAACTGACCAGTAGCAATTGGGCATGGCAAGTTTCCACAGTGTAATCACCACTCACTTCTCAAATGTCAGTGTTGCTCTCATTTTGGTGTCCCTGCGCTGGGACGTGTTCGGCACACAGACTCAGGAATGTGACCTTGCACAGCCAAAAGTTCTGCAGCCACTGCTCGTCATCCCAAACCTGCATTGCAATGTCATCCCACCAGTCAGAGCTCGTTTCTCAAGCCCAGAACCATTGCGCCGTCTCTAGCTGCTCCATGCACACCACCCACAACCTTGAATTGTATCTTTCCATGGGCTCCAAGGAATTGTCACTTTCCCCATGGCTCCTCTTGCGGCTCTGCAATTACTGCAGGCTCATGCGCGCTCTGCTTTCAATGCTCATGACAATAGTGCAGAGCTGTGCAGGCTCCATGCTGCTGTCAGAGCTAGTGGACAGCAAAGAGAGACGCGCGGGTTTGCAGGGATTTTTGAAAAGAGACACGAAGTATTATGGGCTGCAGATGAAATTATGGGATAGAGAAATCTGCATTATGGGAAGTTGAACCCAGACACCCCTGCATGACTCGTTGTGACCCCATCAGGCATTGCAAAAACTTCCCAAAACACCCTGTGCTGGATGGTGGCGAGTTGCACAGTGGGATAGCTAGTCACGGTGCACCACGCTCCGCATTGATACAAGCGCCCCTGGTGAGGACGCACACGGCCAACACAAGGAGAGTGGTGTGCACACGCACAAGCGAAGTAATAACTGCAGCGGCTGTATGTCGACAGAATTTTGTAGTGTAAACATGGCTTTAGGCGCCCAGGCTCCCTGTACCATGCATGGAGCAAGATAAGCGCCTAAGAATGGGCATCACAAAACCCAGCATGCTAAGCAGGAAGCCACTTACATTAAGCAGGAAGCCACGGACTTGCTGAGGAGAGGGGCAGGCTCCTCCCGCCACAGCGGTGAACCTCTCCTGGCCTTAGGCCTGACATGGCTTAGGCATCTTTCTCTACTCCTTGCTCTACATAAGACAGAGGAGGGTTTTGACCGCATGTCTCCCACATCCTGGATGAGTGCTCCAACTCCTGGGTACAACAGGGACACCACCCCACCACCTCTTGTTTTGTGTTGGGCCCACTCCAGTAACCATGCCCTGAGCAGGCCTACTGGATTAGGCCCCTCAGACTAGCTAGATGGGCGAATGCCTAGTCTGAGCATCCCCCTCCGGGTTTAGCCATGAGCCAGGCCTCAGCACTACGGTGGCTTGGCGCACGACCACCAGCAGAAACCTGGGCACTGTGGGCGTTTTGACGCTTACAGCATTTTACGACACCTAAGCAAGCTAAGCTACATTTTGGATTTAGGTGCCTAAACTGGCAGTTGGACACCTAAAGCCCTTTGGGGAGCTGGTCCCTAGCTTCCATTGATTGCAGGTGTCTAAATACCTTTGAAACACTAGGCCTTAGTCTCACTGCCCCCAGTTCTCCATCTGTACAACAGGGATAATAACCCAGGGGAAAACTTACCTACCTCACAAGGTGCTGTGAGGGTTAACACAGAAAATTGGTGAGGAGCTTGGGGGTGGGGGCGGTCTATTTTTGTATTGTGATAGTGCCTAGGAGCGCGGGTCATGGACCACGACCCCATTGTGCTCGGCGCTGTACAAACACAGAACAAACCGATGGTTCCCTGCCCCAAAATACTAGGGCTTTGGGAGCCAGTGAAGTAACTAAGATAGGAGTGTTCTGTCCCATGCATCATTACCAACAATAAAGCTTCTGCAATTGGACCCTGTTTACTAGGTGTCTAGATGATAGGCAAACCAAATTAGAATACAGCTCACTTTCCCGAAGTGTGTAAGATCACTGGGGGGGTCAGATTTATACAAACCTTGACTTAGTCACTGGCCTGAGCAGCTATGCCTCTGAATTTGCACAGGGCAAACATCTGTGTAAAGTCAGTTTTACAGAGTCATTTTTCAGTACAGCGCAGCACTGTCAGTGACCTTACGCAGCAGGTGCAAATCCAGAGGCAGAGATGCTGACGTCAGTGACTGAATCAATGTTTGGATAGCGCTGACACCCGGCGGCCTTACACAGCTTGGCTAACCTACTCCAGTGCCATTACATTGGAGCAGGTTCGCAGTATTGGTTTGTTTATTTATATTATAAAGTTCAGGTTGACTCATAGGGCCAGAAGGGACGATTATGATCATCTAGCCTGAGCTCCTGCCTAGCACAGGCCAGAGACCTTCAACTGGTCATTCCTGCGTCTAGCCCAATAATTCGTGGTCGCAGTATTGCACTGGCAGCATTTTCAAGCATGCCTAAGTGACTGAGGACTCTATGTCCCATTTTCAAAAGAGATTTAGGCACTTAGGAGCACCTCAATTACAGTCAATGAGACTTAGGCGCCTAAGTGACTTTTGAAACTGGGACTCGGGCGCTTTTGAAAATGTTACTCCATCTTTTCAGAAGAGAGCCAATCTAAATTTACAAACTAAGCTATAGCGAATGCACCACATTCCTTGGTGATTTGCGCCAATGATTAATTACCCTCCCCATTACAAATATGTGTGAGGCTCTGGTCAGTTGATTCAACCCATTATTCAAAAAAAAACCCCACCCAAAAAACAAGAATGGTCATTTGCAAAATACGGGTCTGAGTTTGGACATTTGAACATACCACAATATTCAGTGGGTTTGGTTTGGGCCTGGCTCTCAAATCATAACTTCGAGTTTTTAACCTTGCATTCAGAAAATGTTTTGTTACCTAAAGGGTTTTCTTGATACAAAACAATTCTATGGTCAGCTCATTAGAGCCAACTTCCTTAGCGAAATGTTGTAAACGAGTGGGACTGCACAGCCCCTTTGAATTGTGCCTCTAACTGTATGGCATGAAAGGGGTCACATGGTGCTAAGTTGCTATCTTCTAGCCAGGAGATGCTCATATCCTCCAGGATTTTTACATAACCATGTCTCATCAGCCCCAATCAGTCTGAGTTTGGAAACCCTCCAGGCCTGAACTGAAAGCTGGAGTGTGACAAGTCTGACAGAAAAGGCTCTTTAACGAGCAATTCCATTCCTCAGCTGTATGCAGACAGTCTAGGGCCAGGTTAACATCTCATGAAGGGTCATGGCTAAGCAAAGGATTATGGGAGTTTTGCAACTGCTGTGATTAAGTTATTCATGGTATTTCCTTTATAAATCTACCCCCATTACAGATAGCGCCTGGTACAGACTGAAAGGGGCTTATTTTTACCATTAAAGGGAATAAATACAAAGTAAACTTACAGTTGACAAACTCATAGAAGCAAGGGTGATACAATCACTTATATTTTGCCACTGTACTGCATCTTCCACCCAAGTATCTCCAAGTATTTTATAAATATTAATTGCCTGGGAGGGCAGAGAGTGCCACCCCCATTTTATAGTTGGGGTAACTGAGGCATCTAGAGGTGAAGTGACTTTCTTAAGATCACAGAGTTAGTTAGTGGCAGAGATGAATAAAGCACCCAGAAGTCTTGAATCTCAGCTCCAATCACAAGATAGTATTTCCTCTTCAGGCTGAGTGGGAAACTTGTTTTCAATGTAACCCAGTATGTCCAGTAAAGCCGAAGACTGTCCAAAATGTAGTTGCTCTCATCTATAATATAAGCTGCAATTACTAGGAAGACAGTTTTAGAAAAGTGGAGGCCTCATTTCAGATCGCGTATAAGTGGACACCACTCTCATTAACTTCAGCAGCTCCAGTAAATGTGTACCTGTTCACACCAGGTGTGAATTTGATCTGGAGTTTCAGCTGGATTTCAAACTTTCCCCTTTGGCTTTGTGAAGGAAAATGAGCATTTCCACTTTCCTTTTAGTATATTTACAGAAGGAAGAAACTCTGAGAAATGGGAGGAAAAACTTCCTCTAAAGTAATGTGAAGATCCTGGTTTTCAAGTGACTTCTTAACAGGATGTCCAAATCCAGCATTTGGATGCTCATACAACCATCTAGCCGAGAAAGATCATTGTTGGGGCACTCCCCTGACTTAAACCAAAGTACACCAGGGAAGAATTTGACTTGAAATTCCCACTTGATTCACCTGTGTTGATTTGAACATCCTAATGTGGCATTTGGATTTGCTATTAAAGCACCCTGCCTTTGAAAACTAGGAACTGAAGCCCATCAAGCCAAGAGAGGTTTTGCCTCAAACCTTCAGCCTTTCCTCTTGAGGAGCATATCTTCATCCATGGGTGCATTTGCTTTAGCATTGCATCACTTGAATGGGAGGATAGGTTAAAGGAAGGAGGATCACTGGCAGAATGCACCTCTGTATTCACACGCTACACACTGTTGCAATAATCTTTCTACAAAGTATGCCTTGTGACTGGTATCATTTGAAAACTCCTTATTTGCTGTTCAGTAATATCATTGTAAAATGTGTGTTGCAGCATGTGTAAAGTTATATATTCCCCCCTGCATGATGTTAAAAATACATGTGCAGACTCATGAAGCACCAAACTGGTCAAACAGACCTGTCATGAACAAAGGAGTGTATGTTTGTCTTAATGTGCATTTAAGCAGTAAACCATCATTAAGCAGGTCATCCCACCCCAGTCACTCCTCAAAAGAGATTGATATCAAAGTGATCAGCCCTTAAGATACAGCAGTTCAGCCTGTTGGAGAGACAACACAGGCCCTTCCAGAGGCCATTACACTACATGCAAGCTAGGTAAATAATGGGAGAATAAAATTNTATCAGAGGGGTAGCCGTGTTAGTCTGGATCTGTAAAAGCAGCAAAGAATCCTGTGGCACCTTATAGACTAACAGAGGTTTTCCAGCAGGAGCTTTCGTGGGTGAATACCCACTTCTTCGGATGCAAGTATTCACCCACGAAAGCTCATGCTGCAAAACCTCTGTTAGTCTATGAGATACACAGTGTACACCGAGCTTGACAAATCCTTCTTCTACTTGTGACTTTAGAGTCTAATCATCACACTAAGTGTTCTGCATCCCTCCTATGGGAAATCCCATGGAAGGGATGTCAGTGTTGCATCCTGCCAACCCATTCAATTAAAACTAGGCCAGACCATGTCCTCTGGTTTTAACCAGTACCACAAAGAAAAATAATATGAGAGTGGACGTTCATTGTGATCCGTCCCTCTTCTCCACCTCAGACAGCATTCTGCCTGGTGAGTTTCTATATTGTCATTTCTTTTTGTATGTAAAAATGGGGGAAAAGAACATCCCTCATCCCCCAAAAAATCAATCCCTCCTCCTTTGAATCAGCGTCTCAAGCACATATCTGAGAAAACAGAGACGTCTTACCCTATGCTTTAAAGATGAACAGCATCAGGCTCTGCTGCACCAGTGCACAAGTTGAGGACCCTCCATTGAAAACACTGAGTCACCAGCCCCAGGACATTTGGAGTCCTTCTGTGGCATTACCATCTTACCCAGCTGGGGGCCACAAGCGAGTTAACATAACCTCCTACTCAGTGGAATCAAGAGTTTCTGCTGATCCTTTAAAGATGTATCAGACACCCATGGCCCTTGACTGTGTCCAGTAGAAGCCCTCAACCAACAGGACTAGCACCACCAGCCGAAGACACCAACTATCTTAGGTAATATGTCAACTACCTGAAGATGGCTGCTGGAAAGAAAGAAACTGCACAGCACCATGTGAAGAGTGCAGGAAAAGGAGAAGCGCCTGACTGATTGAAATGAAACAGTTCTGGCCATCTGGTAAAGTTGTGTGTGACAATGAGCCTGCTGAGGGGGCAGGTCTTGGGGAAAGGGAGAGGGGAATACAGTAGAAGAGGACCTGGGAATGTTACCTGGGGTTTTCAGAATTCAAAGCAGTGGTAATGTAACTGATTCTCTCCAGGCGGGGTCAGGAATAAATCAATGGGAACACAGCAATTCTGTCTGATAAATGATTGACACAAGAAAGCGTGCTCTTATCTAAAACTACTATTTATTAGATATTAAACACACACACACACACACTAGGTTTAGGACATCCCAGCTATAGTTACCCACAGTCTGAGATGGTTTCGAGTGATCACCAGCCAGGCTTCCAAGGGCCCTCTTTCCATCCACGTGAAGGGGAATTTAAATGTCAGCTCCTTTCCTGAAGAAAAGCTCCCTCGGACTGTTCCGAGGTATTTACTTTTACCTAATCTTTTATAGCTAACGCTAACAAAACACCTAACCTGTGACTCCAAGTGGGTCAGCATAATAATCTCTACTGGGTCATTAATTCTCCTAATTTTAACAAACTACTCATTATCGCAAACATTTCTAGTATTCCAAGCCATAACAACAATATATCAGGAGCACCTAAAACCAAGGTCAATATTCACTCACTCTCTTCCATAACTTTCTGTCCCACTCTCCCATTCTGATTAACAAACTGCAAGTATGCACCTGTCTGCCTGAGATTATTCCTAGCTATGTGATGTTTGGTTTTCAGCTGGCAGTGGCTGAACATACAAAATGGCTGACTGCAGTACTGTCAAGTTCTGGGGTAAATGCAGGAATGTCAAATTCCGGGATAACAGGAGGGGGCTGGGAAAAACAGAATAACATCTAAGTAGTACATAAACCTGAGTAGCCCCAGATCAGGAGATCATCTGAATCAGAGCACTATGCTATTGGCCCATCCCTACTGACTAAGTGGCCATCCCTCCTTCTGGTCTATCCAAGGGGCGAGGTGGTATATCCTTTCCCCCATTCCCTTTCTGAGGGCAAGTGGCTGGCTGGCATCCACTTAGGTCTTTAGGAATCTAATGGATAGGCCCAGCTCCCCCATTTCCATCTTCTGTGGGAAATCCTTTCACAACCAGAAATTCAGTGAGAATTTTTTGCCATATTTGATGCTTCCCATTCAGGTTGTACGGGGAGATTTTGGCAGACCAGCAAAATGCCTGGACCACTACCGATAACTGGAAAATTGATTATCACGCTCATGGCCATAAGCAGCTAAATCAGTAGGTCTGAGCATGCCTCTGCAACGGCCTTAGCATATCTGAGCAAGAAGCCAGGCGTGGGAGCGGGGAGGGGAGTCAAGGCGGGAGCCGACCCTCTGTCCATCCCGATAAGATCTCTGTTGAAATAGCTTAGATATGTGTTTTGGGAAAATGGGAAGCTTATCTATATCTGCCCTTTGGGATGTGTTTGTCGGGGTCCTCAAATCATGCGGGCTGTGCAAAAACACCTCTGTCTAATTAATGGTTTGTGGAAACTTCTCGCTTAAGCTTTGAAATTGTTTGCTTATTTTTTTTATTGACATGTTATGTTACACTAACCCAATAAATAAGGAGAGAATGTATGGGGTAGGTGGACTCTTCAGCGGCACTTCATGGACACAGTTTAGAGCTCACAATGGCAGCTGAAAGACGGGCCAATCGGACAGCTGTTGTTCTACCGCTCGAAGACTGCTCCAGGCTTTGGTAATTATTGATTTTTGGGGTGTTTAACTCATCTGTTGCGGATGTGTGTAAGTGCCTGAGACTAGAATAAAGTGCAGCTTTAAGTGAATGCACTCTTGTATTGTACGGTTTGTGCCAGCCACCCATCGGTTGGATGGCCCTGTCTCGGTTGATTTATTTCCTGCCACCGCCTCACCAAGACTAATCGCTACCAAGCGCTTTGGGTTTTTAGAACAAGGTCACAGGGCATAAAAGGTCACAGGGCATAAAAGGCACTTATTGGTACAAGAACCTCTGAATGGGTTTTGTTCTAAGAATGGGTGATAGTTCAGGAGTAGGTACCTGGGGATTGCTTATATTATCTGAACCAGTTTGTTTAGCCATCTTCATTTGCATACCTATAGCAATCAGCACCCTAGCATAATACATTTATTTAGAGTGAGCATTAATGTCTCCTACTGGCATCTGGCCCTAGCAGTGACAATCTGCAACTTACTGCTAGCTAATGGCATTCAGCTTTAGCTCAAGGTCTGTGTTTTTGCTGTGAAGGTCCCTGGTTCTATTCCTACTGCAGAACTGCAATGATGGGGGGTACATGGCCATGGTTCATTAGTCTAGTATCTCGTTACCATTACAAAATGCAGAAGTACATTAGTTTCCTGAAGAAGAACAAACAAGACTCCTTTTCCTGCTCTTCAGCTGCTTACTTACGATGAATCAAATCTACAGTAGGTGTCTGTCTTCAGGGCTAAGAGAGGGGGGTGCTGCATCATGTGCAGAAGTTGGGAAGACTGAATTTGCTGCCCACCCGAATGTCTGCAAACCCCCCCATTGGGATCTGGCAATACAAACGTGGGTCTTCAAGATTTTCTGAAGACCCAGGCAGTTGCACCAGTTGGCCCCAGAGTTGAATCCAGCCCATTACATACACTTGGTTCTGATACATAATGATAGTGGAATTCCATTACAATTTAGCAGGAGCTAACAGCTCATGTATTCATCTATTTTCTGTTCATACACTGCAAGGTTGTTAGATCTACTTTTTACACCCAGAATATTCCAGAAAAACAGATTGAGTCTGACAAGGGTTTTTTCTTTTTTCTTTTCTTTTTGAAATATAGAGTTGGGTTTTTTTTTAAAGACCAGGTGGTTCCATTGTATTAGATAGTGCATATGACAAGCTTTCCAGCTGGAAATTTCCAATCATTTTTGTAACACAGTGTACAGAAAGTCCATATTTTTATATCATACAATATAAAATTGAAATATGCTGGAAAGTATAAAATGATATATGGGAAACTGATAATAAAGGGATCTCTGTACACACACACACACACACACACACACGAACTTTCTGACACCATAAACCAGACTTTTTTGGCATATTATGTCTTTTATCTATGCTCCATGTATCACCTTTCCAAGTCTCTTGCTGGGAACTTGCTGCTGGGTAGTTGGCAAAGATGCACAATCTGTTTGGAACAGCTTCCACTAGGTTACAAAGGCTATTGCTGTCTTAGACTTGGCAAACCTCAGGCTCTCACAAAGCAATCTCTATTGTCATAAAAGTCTCTGATCTTCAGTTGACATTGTAAAGGTAAGACTAGAGCCCAGCACTTGTGTGTGTGTAAGAATCAAAGCAAAAAGCAGAATTTAGCCCCTATATCTGCTATGATGAAAATAACTATGCCCTGATTTACAACCTGTGGGAGCCCATTGATTACAAGGCACCCGCTCTCGAGTTAAGCGTGTATCCTTCAAGTGCCGTTCTACTTTGTAATAAAAAGGCACTTTGAAGTTCCATGTTTATTGACTCTCAACAAAGTGATGCAATGGCAGTATTTGAAGAAGGGCTTGTCTTTACGGGCTAAATCGGTGGTGCTGCGATCAATGCAGCAGGCATTGATTTAGCAGGTCTGGAGAAGACGCAATAAGTCAATGGTAGAGCGCTCTCATGTCAACTTCAGTACTCCACCTCCCCGAGAGGCGGACTCTATGTTGACAGGAGAGCATCTCCCATCGATATAGCATGGTGTAGACACCGCTGTAAGCCAGTGTAAGTTACGTCAACTTAAGTTACATACTTACGTAACTTGACTAGTGTAATTTAAATTGATTTACATGGTTAGTGTAGACAAGGCCTAAGAGGCTTTTAGATATTTCTTCTTTGAGTGATTCCTCATGTGCATTCCACAATAGGTGTGCGTGCTCACCACGTGCACTGGTGCCAGAAGTTTTTTCTTCAGGCTTTAAGTCGTGCAACACTTGTAAACAGCCTATGCCCGTAAGTGATCTGCACAATGACTGTTTACGCTGTCTGGGGGAAACCCACCTCAGCGACCGCTGCAAAATTTGCAGATCTTTTAAGCCTCGGACCAAGAAGGAGCGGGACATATGGCTCCGAGCCATATTGATGGAGTTGGCCCTGACCCCGACACCACTGCGAATCGGCACCGAGCACTGTGACATTGGTGCACGGTGACCCGGCAGTGCCTTCCACCAGCCGGCACCGCTCCCCGTCCATGGGACACTCTAAAAGACGAAGAAGGGGTCTTCTCCGTCAAGGCACCAGGGCAAGGCTGGGGGCGAGACTAGACCCGCATTGGGCAGCTCTTGATCCCCATAGATCTTGTGGCCTCCAACTCAAGTTGAGCGGAGTAGCCCAGCCCACTCCAAGTTGACCTCTCCGGACGCCAGTGGCCACAACGGGTGTCCTCCACACCGGAGGCCCTGCAGGTGGCTCGAGACATGATGTCTCTACCGGTACCGGCTGCACCGACCCCAGTGGCTCCCCGGTCCAGAGGCAAGCCGGCTCAGACCTCCACAGTTGCCGCCCAGACAGTACCGCTCACGGTCGAAGGAAGGTTCCCGATGCCGTTCACCACACAGTGACCATCCCGCTCACAGCCTGCACCAGTCCCCGTCGACCTCCACCAGGTTGTCTGGCTGGGTGCCGAGCAGCAGGGGATCCAGGCATCGCTCCGCCTCGAGGGGACACGGGCCTCGCGGTCAGAGCATGCTCCGCCGGGACTGGGACAGACGGCACCGGAGATCGCCAACTCCGAGAAGCCATCGTAGCCCCTTGTGGTACCGACGTAGACGCCGCTCACACGCTTCAGGTCGAGGTCCCTGACACGGCACCGCTCCCGCAGCCCCAGGTGTAGATCACTGGCAACCGGCCGTTGCGGATCCGCCCAACGGAGCCGTTCGTGGAGCAGCCGTTACAGACGGTACTCCCGCTCCTCTACACCGGGATCATGGGCTCGAGCTCGGCACTGCTCACGACACCGTCACTCGTCCCCATCCCGGGATACCGGTCAGTCGTATACCAGCCCGGCCTCCCTTCGAAGTCGACAGTCGGTGAGCCAGGCGAGTCCAGCGGGGCAGCCTGCTCCGACGGTGCCACAGCAGGTGCAGTGGCACCAGGCTCCCTGGCCAGCGCCCTGGTACCAGTGGGTCCCGACGCAGCCCCCGGTGGTGGCTCGCTCGGTGGCTGGAGCCTCGGACAGACCGTCAGCCTCCCTCTCTCAACTCCCCAGGAAAGGGGCAGCGAAGCGCTCTTCCCCAACCCCGTGCTCAGATGGGGACCAAGCACTGGGAACTGCAGCACTGGTGGGGATGCAGAGCACTGCACCCCCATCCTCATCCTCCCCCGATGAGGCGATCACGGCGCCTCCTCCTCCTGTCCCCCAAGAGGACACAAAAGCCCACCAAGAACTTTTGAAAAGGGTGGCCTCAAGCCTCAGCCTGCAGGCTGAAGAGGTGGAGGAGCCTTCGGGCTCCCTCTTTGATGTCCTCTCAGTTACAGCGCCGGCCAGGGTGGCTCTCCCCCTTCACGAAGGGGTGGCGAAGATTTCAAATGCCGTATGGCAGACCCCGGCTTCCTTGCCCCCCCCATCTCTAAGAGGGCTGAACAAAAGTATTTTGTGCCCACCAAGGAGCACGGATATCTATATACCCACCCCGCCCCCAACTCCCTAGTGGTCGAGGCGGTCAACCATAAGGAGCGTTAGGGCCAACCCGTTCCTATCCCTAAGAATAAGGACGCGGGGAGGCTGGACTTGGTCGGTAGAAAGATTTATTCTTCCTCAAGCTTCCAACTGAGGGTGGCAAACCACCAAGCCCTGCTGGGCAGATATGACTTTAACTTGTGGGGCTCAGTACCAAAGTTTGCGGACTCCCTCCAGGAGTGTGATAGAAAGGAGTATAAGGCCCTGGTAGAGGAGGGCACAGCTGGTGCCAGAACAGCCCTTCAGGCAGCCTCGGATGCTGCAGATACGGCTGCAAGAACTATGGTCTCTGCGGTGTCCATGAGAAGGGTGTCGTGGCTCCTGCTGTCCGGGTTGTCCAGCGAGGCACAGAGCTCCTTGCAGGACCTCCCCTTCGATGGCAAGGCCCTGTTGGCGGAACAAACAGACATGAGTTACACGGGCTCAAGGACTCCCGCATGACATTAAAGACTCTTGTTCTCTATGTCCCAGCCCCGGCCAGGACAAAGTTCAAGCCACAGCAGGCCCCCAGCCAGGCCACCCACTCCAGATACGAGCCCAGTGGCGGATTAATGATTTTGCCGCCCATAGGCCCTGAAATAATTGCCGCCCCTGGCCCCGCCCCGACTCCACCCTTTTCCCTCCCCCATTCCAACCCCTTCCCCACAGTCCCGCCCTAACTCCGCCCCCTCCCTGCCCCATTGGATCCCTTCCCCAAATCCCCGCTCCAGCCCCGCCTCTTCCCCAGCACGCCGCGTTCCCCCTCCTCCCCCCTCCCTCCCTGACCAGCGAAACAGCTGTTTCGCGGCGCAAGCGCTGGGAGGGAGGGGAGAGAAACAGGAAGCGGCGGCGCGCTCGCGGAGGAGGCAGCTGGAGCAGGGGAACTTCTCCGTGGGTGCTCAAATTTGCCGCCCCTGCAAATTTGCCGCCCTAGGCCTAGGCCTTGTCGGCCTAGGTGATAATACGCCGCTG
>QXTE01000012.1:19036487-19098151 GCA_003942145.1 Platysternon megacephalum
GCCCTAACTCCGCCCCCTCCCTGCCCCATTGGATCCCTTCCCCAAATCCCCGCTCCAGCCCCGCCTCTTCCCCAGCACGCCGCGTTCCCCCTCCTCCCCCCTCCCTCCCTGACCAGCGAAACAGCTGTTTCGCGGCGCAAGCGCTGGGAGGGAGGGGAGAGAAACAGGAAGCGGCGGCGCGCTCGCGGAGGAGGCAGCTGGAGCAGGGGAACTTCTCCGTGGGTGCTCAAATTTGCCGCCCCTGCAAATTTGCCGCCCTAGGCCTAGGCCTTGTCGGCCTAGGTGATAATACGCCGCTGTAAGAACCCCCTTATAAAAAATCAAGGGACTATAAGAAATGCCCACAGCAGCAGTCTCAGACTGCACCCCAGTCTGGGCCCTCCAAGGGCAAGCAGGCAGGTAAGCTCCAGTTTTGACGGGACGCCCGAGGACAACTTATCAGTTTGTACCAGGGATCCACCCGACCTACCCTTCTCCAACCGTACATGGTGTTTCATAAGGTTACTGTCCAGCTCTGCCCACACCCTTCATTCCTCCCTAAGGTGGTCTCCGCCTACTGTATGGGCCAGGACATTTTCCTGACGGTGCTCTGTCCCAAGCCCCACGCGTCTAGTGAGGAGTGCCGCCTCCACACGCTAGATGTGAGGCAGGCCATGGTTTTTTACCTGGAATGGACTAAACCAGGGGTAGGCAACCTATGGCACGGGTGCCGAAGGCGGCACGCGAGCTGATTGTCAGTGGCACTCACACTGCCCGGGTCCTGGCCACCGGTCCGGGGGGCTCTGCATTTTAATTTAATTTTAAATGAAACTTCTTAAACATTCTGAAACCTTATTTACTTTACATACAACAATAGTTTAGTTATATATTACAGACTTATAGAAAGAGACCTTCTAAAAAGGTTAAAATGTATTACTGGCACGCGAAAACTTAAATTAGAGTGAATAAATGAACCCTCGGCACACCACTTCTGAAAGGTTGCCGACCCCTGGACTAAACCATTCAGGAAGTTTTCGCAGCTGTTCATCGCCACGGCGGAACGCATGAAGGGTCGGCCGATCTTCACTCAGCGACTCTCCAACTGGATTACTTCCTGTATCCACACTTGTTATGACTGGCGGGAGTTCCCCCGCCGCCGATTGTGAGGGCGCACTTGACAAGGGCACAGGCCTCGTCGGGTGCCTTTCTGACTCACGTCCCTATTCAGGACATTTGTAGGGCTGCCACATGGTCATTGATTCACACATTCACCTCACACTGTGATCGTCTCCCAGACTAGGGAGGACACCAGGTTCAGCAGGGCAGTGCTCCGTCCCGAGTGTCTGTGAACTCCTACCCACCTCCAACAGATATAGCTTGGAATCACCTATTGTGAAATGCACATGAGCAATCACTCGAAGAAGAAAAGACAGTTACCTTTCCATAACTGGTGTTCTTCGAGATGTGCTGCTCATGTCCATTCCACATCCCGCCCTCTGTCCCCACTGTCGGAGTTGTCTGGCAAGAAAGAACTGAAGGTGGGGGGGGAGCGCGCAGAGCCCCTTATATTGCGCCATGATGGCACCACTCCAGGGGTCGCTAGGGGCGCTCCCCTACGGGTACTGCTAAGGGAAAAAACTTCCAGCACCGGTGCACGTGGTGAGCACGCACACCTGTTGTGGAATAGACATGAGCAACACATCTCAAAGAACACCAGTTACGGAAAAGTTAACTGTCTTTTCTTCTTCGAGTGATTGCTCATGTGCATTCCACAATGCACTGTCTTTTCCCATCCCTCTGTATATCAGAGGGGCATGTGCTTGCAGAGAAGAAGAGTGAGGCCTGGTCTACACTGGGGGGGGAGGGGCGAGCTAAGTCAGTCTAAGTTACGCAACTTCAGCTACGAAAATAGCTTCGCTGAAGTCGACGTACTTAGAGCTACTTCCCACGGTGTCTTCACTGTGGTAGGTCGACTGCTGACGCTCCCCCATCGACTCCGCCTACGCGTCTCACTCCGGGGGAGTACCGGAGTCAACGGGAGAGCACTCGGCAGTCGATTTGTCGCGTCTTCACTAGACACGATAAATCGACCCCTGCTGGATCGATCGCTCCGGAGGTAAGTGTAGACATGCCCTGAGAGACACAAGGATGCATTTATTTGTTTTTCTCTTTAAACAAAAAGGCTTTTTCTTAACTCTAACCGAGGGAGACAGGCAGCTCCGCACAGTACATGAGATCCTATTAAGTGCACTTGCTGGAAATGTTCCGACTTTGTACCTGGAAGTTCTACTGTGTATATTGATAGCCCAGCACAGTGTCCAGCTTATGTAACAGCCCTCTCCTCATATGGTCCCCATCTCCGTAGTAACTGAGAACACCTAAGCTCCATTTATGTTTGTTACTTTCCATGCCTCTCAGAGGTAGGGAAGTATTAATATTCCTATTTTAGGGTTGGGGAACCAAAGTGTGGAAAGATTAACTGATTTGCCATTTTCATAGAATCATATAAATGTAGGGTTGGAAGGGGCCTCTGGAGATCATCAAGTCCAGCCCCCTTCACTGAAGCGGGATCTGTAAAACTACACCACCCTGACAGGTGTTTGTCCAACCCATTCTTAAAAACCTCCAATGATAGGAATTCTACAACCTCCCTGGGAAGCCTAAAGCATAACTACCTTTATAGTTCGATTTTTTTTCCTAATATTTAATGTGCAGATTAAGCCCATTACTTCTCGTCCTACCTTCAGTGGACACGGAGAATGATTTTTCACAGTCCTCTTTCGAACAGCCCTTAACATATTTGTTATCAGGTCCCCCCACCCTCCCCCCGCCCCCCAGTCTTCTTTTCTCAAGACTAAACATGTCCAGTTTTTTACATCTTTCCTCATAGGTCTTTTTTTTTTTTTTTAATTTCCTCTGGGATCTCTTCAATTTGTCTTTCCTAGAGTATGGTGCCCAGAATTGGACATAGTATCCAGCTGAGCCTCACCAGTGCTGAGCAGAGTGGAGCAATTTTGCTCAGACTGCAAATGGGCCCCTATTGTGAACCATACAACACTCAATTTACATGTAGCCACACAACTTATAGAAAGAGACCTTCCTGAAAGAAAACTCTCCTCTCTCCTGAAAGAAAACTGTTTCTCACCTGTGGAGACCAGCGCCAAATCACAGACCTTAATAATATAATGTTTCCAACCGTCACAGCAAGGACCCGAGTAAGAGGCTCTCTTTATGAGAGTCTCAAGTCCTACACTGAGTGCCACAGAAAAGCCAATAAAAAATACAACGCCTATTCTTTCCTTTTCATAGGCCTGGCTTCAGCAATGGACTTAAGTATGTTGTGATCCACAGACCTGGTCATGTCAACTGGCAGAGGACACTGGGTCTGGTATCTACATGCTAGTTCACCAAAGAATGTCAGGTAGGCCTCTACAGAAATCCTGTATCACACTGGTCATCACAATCATTGTGAAATGTGTGGTGGATAATACATAGGAGTTGTGTATATATACTGAAAACTATATTACCCCTTCTGATGGATGGGGAAAATGAGAGAGAGAGAGAGAGAGAGAGAGAGAGAGAGAGGCTAAGTGACTTGCCCAAGGCCACACTGAAAGCTTGTGGTAGAGCTGTGAATAAATTGCAGATCTCCCAAATTCTACTCCTCATGCCAGGCCTTAACTGCAAGACCATCCATGGGAGGCAATGGGACACACTGTGCTGACAATTAAAATGCTATTAAAGACATGGTGTTACAGAGGTAACTGAACATTCGGTCTGAATAGTTTAAATCTGCAATACTTTATTTTAGCTATGCAGCAGGATGTATGGCTATCGCTGTCTTCACTAGGGACTGATCATCTGAAGAAGTAGTTTAAAGAAAGAAAGTTTATGGTAACTTCATGTATACAGTTATTTTATTAAATAATTGAGCATGATGTTAACACTCTTTGTAGAAGCCACTTGGGTTTTCAATAATCCTTTGAGTGAGCTTCATCCCTTTTAAGACCATCTAATAATAATAATAGTAATAATCCAGGGGATTTTCAAAAGGCACCTAACTCCCTTAGGCTCCTTTGAAAATCCCAGCCAGTAGCCCCAGCACTGGATCATCTGTGATATCCCTGGGCCACCAGAGTAGAAAGACTAGGGGGTGGAATAAGTGGTTCTCTTTACAATTAGAAGTGACCAGAATCTTTGCCCAAAACTCTGTCAAAACATTTGTTTGAAATTGAGAAAGTTCTGATCAGCTTTTTTGTTTGTTTTTCATGGTGCCTGTTACTTATTTGCTGAGCTTTGCCTTTCCCAGTTCTAGTTGGGAAATCGCCCTGGTGTAAATGTCATTTGGGAGCCTGATTGTTTGCAAGATTGGAAGCCCAAGGGTCTGACCATGCATTCCTTTGTCATCCAAAACTCCCCATATTGTCACCGGATACCCATTGGGGTCCAAAACTTGGTCTAAAGCTTGATGTCCTTTGGAGCACAAAGAATGCAGGAGCAGCCTCCACTCTTGCAAACTCCAGGGTTTCAGATGGTTCAGACTTTGAAGCTCAACCTTTTTGATGCTTTGAAATTCTACAGTAGAGGGCAGATCTTCAGCTGGTGCACATTCCATTAACTTCGATGAAGCTGCCCCCGGGGCTAAAGGCCTGATAGGAGCTGTGGGTGCTCCCCACCCCTGAAATCAGGCTCTAAATTGACACCTGGTGTGAGCAGGCCCTCTGACAATGGTAGGTGCTGGCTGTGCTCACCACTACTGCTGGCTGAGAATCGCACATACCGCTTGTCTGTGCAAACATACTCTTTTGTTATTGTTGCTCCCTTATCCTGACAACTCAAAGCAGCACCAGACCCTCCTAGAAAAACAGATGCAAAACCTGCAGCCGTATCTCCCCTCCTACAATGATCAACACCCTCCACCACAACACACCTTTCAAGATTCATGGGTCCTACACATGCCTGTGACAACATGTGGTGTACTCCATCCAGTGCACTCAATGCCCCAATAGCAACCAAGTGGATGAAACGAGACAATCACTACACTCTCAAGGGAACTCACGCAGGGAAATGATAAAAGACTAAAACACCACATCACCTGTGGGTGAACACTTTTCACAAAGCCAACGCTCTATGTCTGACCTCTCACTCCTCGTCCTCAAAGGAAACCTGCACAACATTTTCAGAAGATGAGCTTGGGAGCTTAAATTCATAACTCTGCTAGACACTAAAAATCATGGGCTGAACAGAGACACTGGACTGATGGCTTATTACATCAATATATAACCCACTAACAATGTGCCCCCCCCACTTCCCCTCCCCCTTCATCTCCTCCCTATGACTGGGGAGGTGTTAATGGGCCACTTCGCACTGCCTGCTGTGGGGTTTCTGTGCCCCACTACTCATGTGGGTTTGGAGAACAGAACAACTACTATAACACTGAACATCATGTCTGGAGCAGGTCAAAAACAACAGAACAATTTTGAAAAAATTTTGTGAAAACTTTTTGAAAAATTTGAAAAATTTCAAATATTCAAAAATTTTTCACAACGTCTCCTGTCCCAAGAGAAATTTTTTTTATGAAAAATAAAACAGAGGAAAGGAGGGTGGCGAGAGGGGAAAAAGAAATGAGAGAAGAGAAGGAGATTCATCTCAATTAAAGGCTTTGGTGGTGCTTAGAACTGACTGCGGCTAGGCAGGAAGTGAGCTGGGATCTCTGCTGTAAGAATTTCATAGCATTTAAATGTATTAAAAAACCACGACATCTCCTTTTTTATCCACCTCCCATGAATTCTTTGTGAAATGCGACTGGATGCAACCCTCTTACAGCTGACCTTTTAATAACAATAAAATCACTCAGTGGTGCACTTTATTTTGATTTATCATTGCACAACATAAAGGGATTATATATCAAAGGAGGCTCTAGAAATGATAAGGCTAATAGGAAGAGACCAAAGGAGGGTGGGGGAAAGGGCTGTGTTGGTGTTTTCACTGAAAAGAGATAGGGAACCATGGTTTATCTCAAATGGCCCTGGGAAGGGTTTTTATTTTTATTTTTTCTTATTTTTTTGACAGCTGAAAATGCAGGGATCACTTCAAAATAAACTGTTTTTAAAAAAAAGAATGTAGAGAACCCATCTTCAGTTATGGGGAAGCTGGTAATTTACGAGGAGGGGTTCAGCAATTGTATTTAAATTTTGCTCACAAAGGGGATTGGACATTTAGCTGGATAACAAGACTATCCAGAGTTAGAATAGCAAATACCACACACACACACACACACACAGTTCTGGAAAGGTCACAAATCCTCACGCTTTGGGGCTTCAGGCAGCCCTACACTTGGAAAGGTTTGCTGGGCTAGCTATGCCAATGTACTATATTGGCAAAGCGCTCCTAGTGTGGAAGCAGCAGTAAGCAGTAGCCACAGCAGTGTAACTGAGAGCAGGGGGGATAATTGGGTGGCTAAAACACTGGACGTAATCAGTTTTCACCTCTGCCACAAACGTCTTGTGAGACCTTGGGCAAGTCACTTAAATTCTCTGCCTCAGCTCTGCATCTGTAACATGGGGATAATAATACTGCCATTTTCTGATCTGTCTATATAGATTATAAGCTTTTTAGTGCAGGGACTGACTCTTACTATAGAATCATCATAATGTCAGGCTGGAAGGGACCTCAACAGGTCATCTATTCCATCTCCCTGCGCTGAGTAGGGTGACCAGATCACAACACTAAAATATCGGGACACATTGGGGTGCCGTCAGCCCTGCCCATAGTCCACCCCCGCTCCTCCCAGGCTCCGCCCCCACTCTGCCCCAAGTCCCGCCCCTCCCTGCTTGCCCCCACCCCCCGTGCCCTTCCTCATCCCCCCGGCCCCCTGCTGGCTTGCTGTGTCCCTCCTCACTCCCCCACCCACCGCTTGCCTCTTCACCCCCCCGCCCGCTCGCCTCTTCACCCTCCCCGCCCGCCACTCGCCTCTTCCCCCCCCGCCCGCCACTCACCCCTACAGTGCCGACTTCCTCTCTGCCAATGGGTGCTCGCCCAACCCCCGCCTCTTCCTGCCCAAGCATCCGCCCTCCCTCCGCCCCCATTCCACCCCTTTCCCCCAAGTTCCCGCCCCTGCCCTGCCTCTTCTCCACCTCCTCCCCTGAGCGCGCCGCGTCCCTGCTCCTCCCCGCTCCCTCCTGGAAAGCGCTAAGCACCGCCAAACAGCTGTTAGGCGGCGGGAAACGCTGGGAGGGGGGGAGGAGCAGGGACGCAGCATGCCGGGGGAGCTGGGAAGAAGGAGGTGAGGAGGGGGGGGGAGCTTGGCTGCAATTTTTCCCGGTGGGTGCTCCAACCGTGGAGCACCCACGGAGTCGGCGCCTCCCTCCCGCTCGCCTCCTTACCTGATTATTGGGACAAATGGCGTCTCGATCGTACATTGATCGGGACATGGGACAAAGGGTTAAATATCGGGACACATCTGGTCACCCTAGCGCCGAGGCAGGGTGATACGCAGGTATAGTGTACAGCCCAATGGGGCCCTGATCTCAGCTGTGACCTCTATAATTTGTATTACAGTAACAGCTAATTTACTCCAATGGAAGTTGGGGTATGCAAAGGTATGACAGTTCCTAATTCAACATAGTTAAACTCTGGCTTTTTTTTTTTTTTTTTGTAAGTGGGAAGAGCAGCCAGCTACATTGGGTAATTGGGGCTGGAGCAATTTCTGCTGTCATAAGCATCAGAAATTGCCAAACATTAACATTTCAGCAGTTGAGGGATTTGGGAAGCAGCTTACACAGTAGCTGTCTAACAGCAACATTAACTGCAGTTGAAATCACATCTTTTCCAGAGGTGTTTTGAATCTGCCTCCTAGGTTATATTTGAGAACTGTTTCATTCAGTCTGTTTTAGCTGGTCATTATTGTGATTGTTTTAAACGGTGCGGCCCTCGGGTACCTGTGCAGTGCTTGTGTGTGGAGGATATGGGGGAGGGCATTGGCTAGAATTAAAAGGGTTATTAATCCAATTCTTTTAAAACCTTACAACTGAGCTAGTGCTAGAATTGTGCCTGGCACTGAGCAAACACACTAGACAAAGAGCCTGATCTCACATTGGTGTAAATCCAGAGTATCTCAATTGAGGCCACTGGAGATACTCTGGATTTGCACCAATATAACAGAGGCTATTCTCTAGTCCAGTGGTCCCCAACCTTTTCCTTCTGGCGGGCGCCAAAAAAACCCAAAAACAAACTGAGCGCTGCTGGCGGGCGCCAAAAAAAAACCAAAAACAAACTGAGCGCTGCTGGCGGGCGCCAAAAAAAAAACAAAAAAAAAAACCCCGAGCGCTGCCGGTGTTGAGTCTGAACTTTTGATGAGCTTAAACTTAACCCAGACTTGATGTTTCTGCCTGAAACTTTTAATCAAAGCTCTGACCTGCGAACTACTCATGACACCCCCCGCCCCTTAAGTAGCCATCTCCCCTTATGTCTTTTTAAATTTACATTTTAACCTGTTTTATCCTGTAGAATCTTGATTGATTATGCATGACCATTATGATCTGTTAATCACTTTGTTTACTTCTGTGTATAAATATTGATGCTCATCCCTAATAAACTTGCCACACTTACTCCGAAGCTTTTTGAGCTAAGGATAGTGTGAGCCCGTTGATCAACGAAGTGTTGTCTGGTCTCTGACAGATTGTGAGCCCCATACCAACTCCGCACGAACTCGGGTGCTGGAGAGGTGAGTAAGGACTTGCTTTTTACCTAACAATTTGGGGGCTTGTCCGGGATATCCTTCTGGTGCGGTGCCTCTGTCCAGTGGTCAGACCACTCATATACGAATTGGCAGGCGCCACGGGAGATTTCTCCCAGCCAATTCAATATTGAGGGGTCGTGTACTGGACAGCAGGATAAACGCCAGTTGGAGGGCTCCTGTCAGACACCATGGGTCAAGGGACTAGCGTGCCTCTTGAGAGTCCGCTGGGGATTGTAAATAAGTTATGGAACGAAGGGAAACTCCCAGTACAGACAGGAATGTCTAGGAGGAAGTTGTACACACTGTGTGTAAGAAATTGGACTGGGTATACCGCGGTATTGGCCGACCCGGAGATGAGGTGGCCTTCGTATGGCTCTTTCGAACAGGCTGCCTTAAGAGGAGTAAGGAGCCAGATCGAAAAAGACCATCCGGGACAGTTATGTTACTGGTTTTGTTGGGACACAGCAGCAGAGCTGTGGAAATCTTTAAAAATTATGGCAGTCAGGTATTCTCCCGAGAGTGAATCCCCTCCATGTTATTTCAATGAAGAGTATAAACCACGGCGTGTTTTGACTCGTCAGTTGGTCCCCACTGCACCTGCCCCTATTCCTCCGCAGGGGGACTCTCTCCAGAGCGCAGAGGGGAATCTGCAGGGCTCCAGATCGGAATCTCTGCAGAGGGATAAGGAGGAAATGGAGGGGCACACCTCGGGAGGAGTAATTACTAGGCAAAAGATCAAGCAGATGCAGCAGGATGCATACCCCTCCCCTGAGGATAGCCCAGAGGCTGCCTCCGCCAAACTTTTTGTGAGTAGAGAAATGCCTTTACAGGTGCACGACCAACCTTTTGTGGACAATAATGGCCAGTTACAACATACTAATATTGTGGAATATAAAGGATGGCTAGAATGGGACTTGAAAGAGTGGGGACGGTTGTCAGGGTCCTTTGGGGAAAATCCCCGAAAGATCACAGAACTTTTAGAAAGATTGTTTTCAAGTCATAATCCTACTTATACGGATGTAGATCAGTTGTTAAGTAGAGTTTTGACCGGAGAGGAACGTAGTAGATTGTGGATGGCAGAAAGGACATGGGGGGATAGCGATGCGGTTAATACCACTTGGATGGATAGGCGGGATCAAGCCGCTGGCTGGAATCCCCTAGACTGGAGTCAGCAAAGGCTGACTCAGCTGCGGACAGATCGAGAGCGATTGTTAGAGAGACTCAAAGAAATGGCTCGCCGCTCGCCTAATCAGGCTAAGTTCATGCAGATTCGGCAGGAATCTGATGAGCCACCCAGAAAGTTCTGGTCGAGGCTATTGGAGGGGGCCCGAATGTTCACTCAGATGGATCCTGAGAGAGAAGCAGACCACCCTACTCTTATTTCGTTTTTTGTGAATCAGTCAGTACCCCCTGTAAGGGATTATTTCTTAAAGTTTCGCCCTGGTTGGGGAGGTGAGTCAGTCACTTCAGTGTTGGACGTAGCTGATTTTGCATGGGAGAAAGAAAGGGAAAGTAGTAAAAAGAAAGAGAAAAAGGAAGAATATAAGTTGATGGCTTTAGCTTTTCGCGGTGGTATTCGAGGCAGAAGCCGTGGCCGTGGCAGGGGATTTCAGGGTGCTCGGGGAAGAGGGTCCTGGCAACCCCAGCCACCAGGAAATTGTTTTCAGTGCGGACAACCCGGTCACTTTAAACGTGAATGCCCCTGGGGACGCCCAGAGGGTCCGGTCGCATCCGCAGATACTTACACCAGGGACGAATACACCCCTGCACCACCAGCCCAGCCCGTTCCTCAGGCCTGGATCAACTACGGGCAACAGCAGCAGCTGCAGCAAACTCAGCCTTCTCAATGACGGTACCCCGGGGGCGAAGGCAAACAATGTGATGGTCTTATTTCCTTAATGTCTTTAGCCGGCTCCTTCCTCACTTTCTCCCCTCCCAGCAAAGAGCCTCGTCTAACCCTTTCAGTCCAAGGACTGCCTGTCTCTTTCCTCATTGATACTGGAGCTACTTTCTCTCTTTTAAATCATGCCCCCTCTCCCTGGCTATCCTCTGAGGTTAAAACTGCAACTGGGGTGGAGGGCAACCCACAGTCTCTGGGACTCACTTTGCCTCTAAATGTTATTTATGCTGATAAATGTTTTTCTCACCGTTTTCTTTTTTCCCCAGCTTGTCCGATCCCTTTGATGGGCCGGGATTTACTCTGTAAGCTTGAGGCTACTTTAACCTGCACTCCTGAAGGGGTAGGATTATTGATGACAGTGTTAGGAGATTCGGCCCCAACTCAGGGTAATTGGGAAACCCCCCCCCCTCTCTCCCCTGACCTCACTGACTTGCCTTCAACCCTCTGGGGAATTTCTGACACTGATGTTGGCCTGCTCCTTTCGGCAGAGCCAGTAAGGATTCAAGTGAAGCCCTCCTTAACCCCCCCGTCAGTCCCTCAATACCCCCTGTCGCTGGAAGCCCGGGAAGGCATCCGCCCCATTATCGAGGGATTCATTGCACAAAAACTAGTCCGCCCTCAGCGCACTCCCTGTAACACCCCTATACTGCCTGTCAAAAAGCCTCCTAAAAAGGACGGAGACCCTATTCGTTGGCGCTTTGTACAGGATCTACGGGTTGTTAATCAGTATGTGGTCCCTCTTCATGCAGTAGTTCCTGATCCAGCTACTATCATCAGCCAAATCCCCTGGGATGCTGAATGGTTCACTGTTATTGACTTAAAATCAGCCTTTTTCAGCATTCCTGTGCACCCAGACTCTCAATATCTCTTTGGTTTCACCTGGGAGGGGCAAAGTTATGTCTGGCAACGACTTCCTCAAGGCTACAGAGACAGCCCCACGATTTTCAGCCAATGCCTCCGCCACGACTTGGAAGGCTTCACCAGTCCGCAGGGATCCACGTTAGTCCTATACGTAGATGACATCCTACTAGGTAACCGCGAAGAAGCCGCCCTCCGCATCGATGGTAAGGCATTTTTATTATACCTACACACCAGAGGCCACAAGGTAGACCCTAACAAGATTCAGTGGGTCTCACAGAAGGTCCGATATCTGGGCTTCCTGTTAACCCCAGAGGGGAGACAAATGGACCCAGTCCGCATAAAGACTATCCAAAACTGCCCTCTGCCAAACACCAAGAAACAACTTCGAGGTTTCTTAGGATTAATTGGCTTCTGTCGCCCCTGGTTGCCGTCCTGCGGGGAGTTGAGCAAACCGCTCCACCGACTCACTGCTAACCTTGCTCCTGACCCTTTGCAGTGGTCCCCAGACACGATCCAAGCCTTTCAGTTACTCAAGGACAGTGTGGCCTCCTCCATGTCTCTCCGCCCCCCCAATTACAGCAAACCCTTTCACCTTTTTGTCCACGAGAGGGGCGGAATTGCTAGTGGCGTCCTTACCCAACTGAGCGGGCCCCACCATTTCCCGCTTGCTTTTTACTCCCAGCAGATCGACCCTGTCGCTCAGGGAACCCCATCCTGCACCCGGACTCTGGCAGCAGCTGCCCTGCTGATCACAAAGGCAAAGAGCCTGACCCTGGGTCATTTTACCACGGTTTGGACCTCTCATGCCTTGTCAGCCCTTCTGCGTAGGGGCACAACCCAAGTCTTTTCGGCCCATCGTCAGCAACAGCTAGAGGCCGAACTCTTAGAAGACACTAACCTAATTTTTGAAAGGTGTGGGCCCCTTAATCCAGCTACCTTGCTTCCTGACCTGCCAGTCCTCCAGGATCAGCACGACTGTGTGGAAGTAGTTTATAGCATCTTACAGATAAGGAACAACCTGTTTGACGTGCCACTGGACAACCCTGATTGCATCCTCTTCTCGGACGGAAGCTCCTTCTATGTTGATGGCAAGCGTTTCACCGGTTATGCAGTCACCTCTGAATGGGACATTCAAGAGGCCGCCTCACTGCCAGGCAACTGGGGAGCCCAAGCCGCCGAACTCTATGCCCTGGCCCGAGCTTGCCAGTTGGCCGCTGGTAAGACCGTTACCATTTTTACTGATAGCAAGTATGCTTTTGGAGTTGTGCATTGTCACATCCACCTCTGGAAGTTTCGAGGTTTCCAGACAGCTGCCGGTAAACCCATTCAGCACCTCCCCCTCATCCACAAGCTTTTGAACGCCCTCCAAGAACCCTCAGTCCTGGCTGTAGTTCACTGCCGGGCCCATACTAAAGATGATAGCCCCGTCACCCGTGGGAATGCCCTGGCTGACGCCTCCGCCAAGACGGCTGCCGTCTTACCCTTAGCCATGCCCACGTTGGCTATTGTCACCTCCTCCTTTACTCCACCGCACCCCGTACCGGTACCCGCTGCTGAACTAGTCATGGGAGAGCCTCGGAGCCACTCGGGTCAAAGGGACCTGGCTTATGCCGGATGGCCGAGCCTGCCTCCCTCGCTCCACATACCCCGTGGCAGTTCGCTGGCACCATGATAAGGGGGGTCACTACGGCACGCACGCCCTTGTGGACACCATCGCTCGCTTTTGGTATGCTCCAGGCATTCAACCCTACTGCCTGTCAATAGTGAAAGCATGCAGCACATGTCAGCGTAATGGACCTGCTCCGCCTCTTAACAAAATTAAGGGTGGAAGACCTCCGCCTGCTGCTCCATTTCAACATCTTCAAATTGACTTTGCAGATATGCCAAAGGCTTTTGGAAAAAAGCACCTCCTTGTTTTGGTTTGCCCTCTGACTTCATGGGTCGAAGCTTTTCCTACTGCTAATTGTACTGCTGCCACAGTGGCGAAGATCCTCCTTAGAGACATTGTACCCCGTTTTGGCATCCCTCTCGTGCTTGACTCAGATCGCGGACCCCACTTTACTGGTAATGTCCTTGGCCGTTTAGAACAAGGACTGGGCATTTCACACTCCTTTCATACACCCTACCACCCCCAGTCTAGCGGGAAAGTTGAGCGTATGAATAGGGAACTTAAGCTTACATTGGCTAAATACTGTCAGGAAACAGGGTTAAAGTGGCCTCAGGTACTTCCCTTGGTCCTGTTTCACCTTCGTACTCGCCCAACCCGTGTATTGGGATTATCCCCCTTTGAACTGCTCTATGGACACCCCCCTTTCAAAGGCGGGGCGCTACCACGTGCTGATGTTTCACTATTGGGAGGGGATCATATGACCGCGTGCCAGTTTCTCTCCCTACAGGCTCGCCTCCGTACCCTTTGGAAAGCCTCGCAGTTTTCCCAGACCGTGCCACTAGAAGAACAGATCCACCCGTTCCAACCAGGGGACTTCGTCTGGGCCAAAAAGTTCGTTCGTGGCGACACCCTCCAGCCGAGGTTTACTGGACCCCACCAGGTTCTTTTAACAACTCAGACTGCAGTGTTCCTGGAAGGACGCAAATCCTGGATCCACCACTCCCACGTCAAGCCAGCCGTAGTGGACCACAGTGACGGACCAGCAGCTCTTGCCACCACTGAGGACACTGCCTCTGACCAGTGGACCAGCTTACCTCTTTCAGACATCAGACTTAAATTGACTCGGAAAAAATGAGAGGACCTTTTATTCTGACAACTGTATGTTTTTTCTCATGCCTTTTTAGTTTATTTTCTGCTTATGAAGATAATGCCTTTATTAGATATTCCCACGAGGTTAAAACTCGTATTTTAGGAAATAGAAGTAATTGCTGGGTATGTACTCAATTTCCAGTAAATGCAGAACAGGGACTCCCCTTCACACCCATTCCCCTGACCACTGCTAATATGACTTGGATGCCACCGGCTAGAGTAAAAGATCCAGTCCAACACAATCTTACATGGGACAAAACAGGAGTGCCAATTAACAGATATCTCAGGGTAACCAATCAGACAGGATCACTGTGTTTTGTTAAAGAAAAGGGGTCAACTTTTGTGGGAACAAGTAAATGCAACATGTATTTTAATGGCACCGCCTTTAGTAAAAATCTTGGCTTCAAGCCTTGCGCATCCCACTTATCCCATATGTGGATCCCTCACAAGCCTTCAGAGTCAGCTTTTAAGAAACCCTGCTCAGATCACGAGGGTGTCCAACTAATTGTTAAGGGATATACGATTGCCTTCTACAACTGCTCAAGCAGTACTACACTGCACTTTGAAAACACCACTACCAAATTGTGCCTCTGCGGTTCGCACAACGACCCCTCTGCGTTACCAGGGGAACAGTGGTCCAACGGGTGGTGGGTTACCTCCTACTTTGAGAAATGGAATACCAGAAACACAATGTATGGAACATACTGGGTGTGCGGGCCCAAAGCTTATTACTTTCTCTCCCCTGATTGGGCAGGGTCATGTTATTTAGCGTGGCTCACACCGCCTTCTCGCATCTCCCTCACCCCCCCCCATTTTCCCCACGTTCGTAACATCCGTGAAACCTTCAGAGATATTAATATCCGTGATGGTTTGTCGTGGCAGCGGTGGGCTGGTCTTATTAGCTTGAGGGGTGGTGTCATCCGTCTACAGGGACTAATAGAATCTTTAACCAATGAAACTGCGACTCTATTTGAGAATCAGGCCGGGGAAATGTCCCAGCTGCGCCAGTTAGCTTTGCAAAACCGAATGGCTTTAGACATAATGTTAGCAGCCCAAGGAGGAACTTGCGCCCTCATAAATGAAGAATGCTGTGTTTTTGTAAACGACACCTACCCTGACACTTTTCAACGTACCAAACATCTAAGGGAAATGGCTAAGAACTACTCCTCTGGCCAGCCACCTTATGATTGGTGGGGAGCCTTATGGAATTGGCTGCCTGGATTTGGGTGGGTTAAAAAACTCTTGGTGGGTATTGTTGGGGCCATAGTAATCCTTATAATACTGTGTTGCTGTATTCAGTGTGTCCCCTCCCTCATAGACTCATGTAGGTCAGTTTATTCTTTTCCTACTTCAGCCAAAGGCCGTACTCTCTTCGAGTTGGCCCAGGCTGAAATTGCCAAGCGGCCCTTGGCTCCTTAAAATGGGGTGTAGCTTTTGGTAAATAGTTATCCCAAAGCTACAAATGGAGAAGTGTTGAGTCTGAACTTTTGATGAGCTTAAACTTAACCCAGACTTGATGTCTCTGCCTGAAACTTTTAATCAAAGCTCTGACCTGCGAACTACTCATGACACCCCCCTCCCCTTAAGTAGCCATCTCCCCTTATGTCTTTTTAAATTTACATTTTAACCTGTTTTATCCTGTAGAATCTTGATTGATTATGCATGACCATTATGATCTGTTAATCACTTTGTTTACTTCTGTGTATAAATATTGATGCTCATCCCTAATAAACTTGCCACACTTACTCCGAAGCTTTTTGAGCTAAGGATAGTGTGAGCCCGTTGATCAACGAAGTGTTGTCTGGTCTCTGACAGATTGTGAGCCCCATACCAACTCCGCACGAACTCGGGTGCTGGAGAGGTGAGTAAGGACTTGCTTTTTACCTAACACCGGCGGAGCAAAAACAAAAACAAAACAAAAAAAAACCGAGCGCTGCCGGCGGAGCAAAAACAAAAAAAACCCCTAGGGCTCCGCGGGCGCACTTACGCCCCCCGGCGGGCGCAATGGCACCCGCGGGCACCGCGTTGGGGACCCCTGCTCTAGTCCCTGCCTTGAGTGGCTTACAATCTATAGTGAGAGGAGTCATATTGGGACCCTGGGTGATTACAAACACTAGAGCAAGGGAGAAGGGAGGCTGAGAGGAGCAACACCACAGTCCTGTGACTCTAGTTGTACATTGTGGCGGTTCTGAGAATGTATTAGTGCATCTGTGATACTGTTGATAGCACCAGCACAGCAAAGCACTTCAGCGCACGGGTGACACTTCCCGGGGTACCCAGGGTTGCGAGGCCTCTTGCTACCATCTGCCCTTAGCGTGAGGAAGCCTCGTTTGTGCCTGCCGTGCATCAGTTCCACACCACCACCACCAGCCGGTGGCAACCCACGTACTGCCCTCCAGGGCTACACGGGCACCACTCTCTTTGTACAGGTTCGCAATAGGCCCACTCCAACCTCTGAGTCCTCTGAGCATCCCCTTTGCGTGCCCAGCCTCTGTTCCACTGGACCCTCCTGGATTTCCCACATCCTCTGCTCCCAAAGGAACCGTAAACCGCAGTTTACCACTGACACTTTAGACCACAGCTCCGCTCAGCACTCAGCACTTAGATACATCTACAGTAAAAAAAAAGAAGTTTTTTTAACAAAAAACAAACCAAACAAAAAACGGAGATGCCAGAAGAAGCAAGTAAATGGAAACAAATGGCTAAAAACATAACATGCTTTCTAGAGCCTAAACGTAACTAACAAGACCGTGTCGTGTCATACAGAGCAAAAGCTCACCCCAAATCCTTCCAGTGTATGACAGCCAGGCATGACTGTGATCGTCCATTCCTAAGACAAGTCACGCTATCCTTGTGCCTCCTCAGTGGAAAGATCACAGCGTGGCTCTGTCCCTACAGTTACAGTCCAAAAACCCATTGTCTTCTCTTGCAAACAGGATAATCCCTGCTGCCTGTGTTTTCCTGGCTGGAGTCTCCCCTGGAGACTTTGCAAGCACTTGATTACACAGAAAGTCCCTGGTGGAGCCCAAATCTCGTGAGTCCTGTACCAGTGCCCTGATCACAGGACCATTCTGCCTCTGAAACTGAGCGGGGGTGAGGACTTTGTAGGGGTTTCAGGTGGGAGCACTATCCTCTTCTGGACCTTCCTGAACACACAATGTGGTGCAATGTGGCCCTTTCCTTTGCTCTTCAGAGCCCTAGGAATTCGTGTTCTGTGGCAGAGATGATTTAGCTACAGCAAGGGCGGGGGAGAGGCAATTCCATCAGAAGCAAGAAAACCATCCTTACCTACATTTCAATATGGTACTTTCAGATTTTTAAAGAGGGGCTCACACGAGTCTATATTGCTCCCTCCAGCACATGAGCGTCTTCACCATGATTACTGGTAAAAAAAAGATGCCTTTTCTGTTCTGCAAGCCCTGCAAACTCCGCCTGTGCTTTGCGAGTCAAGATGGGCCCTTTCCTTGTTGAGAATCAGAATCAGTAGCAATAAGAGGTTCTGCAAGTCACATTAAGCCCTTTGTCACACCCGTGCAGCCCCATTGGCCTCTCATAATGCTTCAGTCACATGTATGCACCTCTAGTGCTGTTAGTGGGTGCAGGCAGGTGGTCCGGTTGAGCAGGGCAGTGCCGGTTTTACAAAGCCACTTTTCACAGCAGAACCACACGTTTAACAGATCTCTGCCTATACGGGGCCATCCCACCGTCAGAGTGTAACCGTGCAGTCCTGGCTTGTGCAACTGCTGCCAATGCAATCAGGAAAGAGTTGGCACCTCTATACTGGCGGAGGCACATACCTGCTACTTTTGTGATACGGCCAGATGCTGTTGGGAGCCTGCTTCATTTATAACACGCTCCACTGTTACCGTTAAACGGGGAGAGCGGTAACGCGCCTCCCTTTCGGTGGATTTTTTCTAAGATGGAAAAAGTGACAGCTCTTCAATTACAGGGCACGACTCTACCTTGGCTTTGTAGATTCTAGCCCTGCCAGCTGGTAGAATTCCTTCAGCACCAGGGCCCCTGCCCTCCCTGCTGTCTAGAAATCAGCACAGGAGAAAAACAATGACACTCAAGTCTACAGTCCCAAAGAGGGCATTCGGCTTGCTTGGACTCCAACACAGCAGCTGTTCAGCCAGCACTGAAAGGCCCAAAACAGGAAAAAAAGGAGGTTATAGCCAAGTGTATTTGCCGAGTAACTCCATTTACAAAGAGAGAAGAGAGGGAATGTGATTTTCCAGAGTAGCTGATGATTTTGGGTGGCTCAATTTTGACCAACCCAAAGCACATCAAAAGGGCCTGATTTTTGGAGGGTGGGTTCTCTGAAACTCTGGCCCCTTTAAGAAGGCTCAAGCCAGGCATCCCAAAGGCAGCACCCAAAGCCACTTGTCCCTTCAGAAAAACTTGGTCCTAGTTACTCAAGGTGCTTTATTATTGGAACTTGATTTGAAAGACTCCTTCAAACCACCATTTCCCAGCCAAGGGAAAAAATCTTAGTGGAGCACGAGACAAACCATCTTGGGAGGCTTGGCTGGGCTGGCAAGATCTTGCTTCCATTCTAGAGGGTTGGAACAACCTCTGAAGCCAAAAAAGGCCAAGCTCAATTCTGGCTTAAACCTCACTGTCACTTTAGTTAGCAGGCCAAATCCTTCTAGCCTTTACAAATCTAGCATCACTTGTTCACATCCAAAACATCAAAACACTCTGGGAGTTTTGCATGTAAATAGTTAGGTATCTAGGAGTTTAACTCCCATTGAAATCAATCTGTTTCTTATTCTGTGTTTATATACTACCTAGACTAAGGGTCCCTGATCCAACCAGGGCCTGTGATGCAAAACAGAACAGTGGCAGTGCTTCTGGACTGTCAGAAGTAACACACATCTGCTCAGTCAGTGACAGTGAAAAACACCAGGAATAGCAAACAAGTGCCAGACAGTGAATCCACCTCAGCTGTTGAACAGACCACGGCAGCATGAGCTGTTCAAGAATATGTAGCAGCCATGTGATCAGAAAATCATTGCAGTTCACAGTAGCAGCGGTGTTGCCAATTCTCATGATTTTTTTATTGCAAGTCTTGCATTATTTGATTTTTTTCTTAAAGCCCCAGCTCCTGGAGTCATGTGGTTAGGTGGGAATTTCAACTTTCGTGTAAAAAAAAAAAAAAAAGGATGTTTGTAGTCCTCCTGGTTGCAGAGAAAAGCTTAAAAACTTGACCCAAGTCATCCTAAAGGCTCAGAAAACTGAAGATCAATGAATGAGTCCCAACTTTATTTATTTTTTAAACCTCATGATTTTTTAATGCTTGGAATTAGCAGTGCTGTAGTAGTTGCAATAGAGGCAGAACAACCTTTAGGAGAACACAAGGATTGCAACTGGGCCTGGTCTCTGCATAGGGGTATGAGCTCCTTGCACCCTCCCCACTTTATGTACCCACCCAAGGACCAACCACAGTCTGACCCTGGATAGAATTTTCAAAAAGCACCTAAAGCTCGCCAGGCAAGTACATACCCAGAGTCCCAGGCAGGCTTGTACAGACCATGCTGAAGCCAATGCTGCTGCTGCTTCTCTGCTATTTTTATCCATGTTCGTGTGATTAAAGCTGCAGTCTCTCCTCTGACTGCAGTGTAGACGTACGGCAAGTGACTTATAAACCTACATGCCATTGATTTTCAATGAGAATTAGGCTCCTAAGTCATTTAGGCACTTTTGAAAATGGGACCCCCTCTAAATTTTGTAGCCTTCGTGCTAAAACATTTCCCCTGTACCATACGTTAATCCAAGAAAGTTAGTTTTCGTGGGAGCTTATTGTTTGTAAGGCATCCAGCCACTGAGATTTTGAAGGATTTTTAAATAAACCTATTCATTGTTGTGTGATTTTTGTACAAAGAGTAAAGTTAGTGCTAACAAGGACACAGGTAATCTTTATAATGCCTAAATGGCCNCTCTAAGGTGCCACAAGTACTCCTGTTTCTTTTTGCGGATACAGACTAACACGGCTATTACTCTGAAACCTGTCATTATGCAAGGCACTGAATTTAGCCGTATGGAGTGGAAATCCATCAACTTAATGAAAAAACTCGGACAGATACAGACAGACATCATCTTTCTTTCCAAATGCAAACAGATGGACATCATACCAAAAGGACTGAAAGTAAAAAATCCATTACAGTCTACATACCACACAGACTATGCTGAGAGATTGTGCCACACACTCTCAAAGAAACTGCGGAACCACCTGATCAACATCCTATACAGCAAACAAGGAAAGATTACAAATGAACTCTCAAAACTGGATACTCTCATAAAAAACCAACCTTCCACACAAACTTCCTCGTGGCTGGATTATACAAAAACTAGACAAGCCATTTACAACACACACTTTGCTTCTCTACAAAAGAAAAAGGGCACTAAACTATCTAAACTACTACATGCCACAAGGGGCCACAACAGTGGTTCCTTTAACCCACCCAGCAATATTGTTAATCTATCCAGCTATACTCTTAGCCCAGCAGAAGAATCTGTCCTATCTCGGGGCCTCTCCTTCTGCCCCTCCACCCCCACGAACAAGATACAATTCTGTGGTGACCTAGAATCCTATTTTCGACGTCTCCGACTCAAGGAATATTTCCAAAACACCTCTGAACAACATACTAACCCACAGAAACCTTCCTACCAACACTACAAAAAGAAGGATTCTGGGTGGACTCCCCCTGAAGGTCGAAACAACAGACTGGACTTCTACATAGAATGCTTCCGCCGACGTGCACGGGCTGAAATTGTGGAAAAACAGCATCACCTGCCCCATAACCTCAGCCGTGCAGAACACAGTGCCATCCAGAGCCTCAGAAACAACTCTGACATCATAATCAAAAAGGCTGACAAAGGAGGTGCTGTTGTCATCATGAATAGATCGGAATATGAACAAGAGGCTGCTAAGCAGCTCTCCAACACCACATTCTACAAGCCATTACCCTCTGATCCCACTGAGGGTTACCAAAAGAAACTACACCATCTACTCAAGAAACTCCCTGAAAAAGCACAAGAGCAAATCCGAACAGACACACCCCTAGAACCCCGAGCAGGGGTGTTCTATCTGCTACCCAAGATCCATAAACCTGGAAATCCTGGACGCCCCATCATCTCAGGCATTGGCACCCTAACAGCAGGATTGTCTGGCTATGTAGACTCCATCCTCAGGCCCTACGCTACCAGCACTCCCAGCTATCTTCGAGACACCACTGACTTCCTGAGGAAACTACAATCCATTACTGATCTTCCTGAAAACACCATCCTAGCCACTATGGATGTAGAAGCCCTCTACACCAACATTCCACACAAAGATGGACTACAAGCCATCAGGAACAGTATCCCCGATAATGTCACGGCAAACCTGGTGGCTGAACTTTGTAACTTTGTCCTCACCCATAACTATTTTACATTTGGGGACAATGTGTACCTTCAAATCAGCGGCACTGCTATGGGTACCCGCATGGCCCCACAATATGCCAACATTTTTATGGCTGACTTAGAACAACGCTTCCTCAGCTCTCATCCCCTAACACCCCTACTCTACTTGCGCTACATTGATGACATCTTCATCATCTGGACCCATGGTAAAGAAGCCCTTGAGGAATTCCATCATGATTTCAACAATTTCCACCCCACCATCAACCTCAGCCTGGACCAGTCCACACAAGAGATCCACTTCCTGGACACCACAGTACTAATAAATGATGGCCACATAAACACCACCCTATACCGGAAACCTACTGACCGCTATACTTACCTACATGCCTCCAGCTTTCATCCAGACCACACCACTCGATCCATTGTCTACAGCCAAGCTCTAAGATACAATCGCATTTGCTCCAACCCCTCAGACAGAGACAAACACCTGCAAGATCTCTATCAAGCGTTCTTACAACTACAATATCCACCCGCTGAAGTGAAGAAACAGATTGACAGAGCCAGAAGAGTACCCAGAAGTCACCTACTACAGGACAGGCCTAACAAAGAAAGTAACAGAACGCCACTAGCCATCACCTACAGCCCCCAACTAAAACCTCTCCAGCGCATCATCAAGGATCTACAACCTATCCTGAAGGACGATCCATCACTCTCACAGATCCTGGGAGACAGGCCAGTCCTTGCTTACAGACAGCCCCCAAACCTGAAGCAAATACTCACCAGCAACCACACACCAAACAACAAAAACACTAACCCAGGAACCTATCCTTGCAACAAAGCCCGTTGCCAACTCTGTACACATATCTATTCAGGGGATACCATCATAGGACCTAATCACATCAGCCACACTATCAGAGGCTCGTTCACCTGCACATCTACCAATGTGATATATGCCATCATGTGCCAGCAATGCCCCTCTGCCACGTACATTGGCCAAACTGGACAGTCTCTACGTAAAAGAATAAATGGACACAAATCAGACGTCAAGAATTATAACATTCAAAAACCAGTTGGAGAACACTTCAACCTCCCTGGCCACTCGATTACAGACCTAAAAGTCGCAATATTAAAACAAAAAAACTTCAAAAACAGACTCCAACGAGAAACTGCTGAATTGGAATTAATTTGCAAATTGGATACCATCAAATCAGGTTTGAATAAAGACTGGGAGTGGATGGGCCATTACACAAGGTAAAACTATTTCTCCATGCTTATCTTTCCCCCCCGCCCCCTACAGTTCCTTATATCTCCTTGTCAAGTGCTGGAAATGGGCCATTTTCATTACCACCACAAAGACCTTTTTTTTCTCTCCTGCTGACAACTGATCACTCTCCTTATAATGTGTATGGTAAGATCCATTGTTTCATGTGTGTATATATATATCTTCCTTCTGTATTTTCCACTGCATGCATCCGATGAAGTGAGCTGTAGCCCACGAAAGCTTATGCTACAATAAATTTGTTAGTCTCTAAGGTGCCACAAGTACTCCTGTTCCTTTTAACTTAGTAGAGTTACTCTGTGTAACAGAGAAAAAAATTGGCCCATAGAATCTTTTTGCGTGTGTGCCTTTTAGACGCTTTGATAAATCCACAGCTTTCTGGAACCAATTTTACACTGCATGTAACCAACATACTGGAACCATTACTCTTTGGGCAGCCAGGGTAATCCTTCCTACCCATAAATCAGCACAGTGTAGTAAGGGGAAGGCTGCAGCCTGGTATTTTCTGATGTCTGTCACCAGCAAGCACATGGCCACATTAAAGGACATTTTAAAAAGAAAATTGAAAATAGAAAATAAAGAGAGCAGAAACACAGGGTTTCATTTGGGGCTGAGAAAATAAGGAACTGAATAAGAATATTACCAGCTGTGATTCATTTGATGCAATACGCACGGCTTTAAAAACGGCTTAGCGCTGCAGAGGGGTCAAAATTGTCCCTGGGATTTAGGATTATGTTATCTTCTGTTCTGCAACATGACAAAAGTGTCATGGATGTGCTGATAGCAGGAATTGGAGACTGAGGATTAAGCAACAGCACAGATAGCGAACTGCTTTCTTCAGTTTGCCTTCCAGAGGTTATAAAAAGGTGCTGGGCCTATCTGAAGCAGGAATTAGCTCTGTGTCCTGTGGCTGAGCCACTGAGTAGTACATAGTCACCTACCAGTAAGGTTGGGTTGTTTTATTATTTAAACCAGGAACTGAGGGAAAGCTGACATCTACTGAGGAGTACTTGGGTCAGACAACGACGGCCATGAAGATCCGGACGGCATGGATCTTAGAGTGTAAATAGGAATAGAGTGAAAACTGGATAGCAGCTGTACATGTTCTCTCCAGGCTGGGGGAAAGCCCTGAACAATAAGTGTTCCTTAATGCAACTTAACAAGCTACCACAGGTATCTACACCATCTCCAAAATTACAAAGCGTTTGCAGTGGTAGCAGCCATGGGAGGCTCCTGGGCTCTGATATAGGATGGTACAGTGGAACAAAGAGAGAAGCATGGCTTGATTAAGGACAGCCAATATGGATGAAGACAATCAGGAACGAGGCTGGGTACTTGAGTGATATTGCTTGTATTGTGGAAGTGGCTGGAGGCCTCGGTCAAGGATCAGGCCCCTGTTGTGCTAGGCATTGTACACACAAAAGAACAATGGTCCCCTCCCTGCCCAAAGCTTTATACTCCAAGAACTAGGCCATGACAATGCCCACGCAGCAGCCCAGACAAGCTACCTCCCAGTCTCCCCACTGAAGGAGTAAACTGCGCCAGCTCTATACCCAGCATAGCATGCTTCTGCCAATACACCAGCACAGCTACACTAACCACTGCCCAGGGGTTGGATCAAGGCTCCTTCCATTCCCCATCCCTTCCCATTGGATGGCTCAGTGGTTTGAGCACTGGCCTGCTAAACCCAGGGTTGTGAGTTCAATCCTTAAGGGGGCCATCTAGGGTGAAAATCTGTCTGGGGATTGGTCCTACTTTGAGCAGGGGGTTGGACTAGATGACCTCCTGAGGTCCCTTCCAACCCTGATAATCTATGATTTAGCTGCTTTGCAGATATGACTTCCCCTCCCATGTGGTGAATGGCAGCATGGGTAGCCAGTACAAGGTAGTAAGGGGACACCTTCTGCCCCCTGAGCACCATGTATAGCCAGGCAAGCTGGGCCCCAAGCTGTCCCTAAGCGTAAGAGACAACTGGTGGTTACACCAGACAGGAAGAGTGCAGGGTAACTATGAGGCAGTTATGATTAGCATAACAAACAGAGGTCACAGTACACCAGCTGCCTAACGGTTCACATTGGCCTCCATCCTGCGCACAGTTGACAAGTAGGCAGAGCTTGCTGCTTATCTGCTCCCGGACAAACAAGCTGGAGCAGATCTAGTGCAGCTTGCTGAGCAACAGCAGAGATCTCCCGCTTATAGCAGTGTTGCACATGTGCTCATACAGACTAGCCTGGTGTTTGTTCAATTGGAAATGCTGGTTTTCCTGCATTCCCTTTGCCCGGGAAGATTTGCCTCTTGCAGAAGTCACACGCCTACTCTGAGTACTATAAGGGACTTCTAAAGGCTGGTTCCTTAATAGATGGAAATCAGCAAGAGGAACACCTAGCTCTCATATAGCACTACTTTGATGTAGATCTCAAAGCACTTTACAAAGAAGGTTAGCTGTCCCCATTTTACAGACAAGGAAACAGAAGCACAGAGACGTCAAGTGAGTTATTTAAGATCACACACACTACTATAGAGCTCAGGTCTCCTGACTCCCAGCCCAATGCCCTATCCTTCAGACCATGCTGGCTCCCAAGCAGCTCACTTTTCAGCTTGTATTTGACCAGCCTCAATATTTTTTACCTGCTAATGGCAGGCACAGTTTTGCACCTGTGAGTATTCACGATCACCATTTGTGGGCACAAAAACAGAGACTAGACTTCCAAAATCCTGCCCTCCAAGTACCAAACCCACAGTGGGCACATTTCACCATCCTTCCAGTTTTAGGGGTACTACTGTCTCCACTGATGTTAATTCCCCACACACACCCCTCCACATGCATATAGAATATCAGGGTTGGAAAGGACCTCATCTAGTCCAACCCCCTGCTCAAGGTAGGACTAATCCCCAGACAGATTTTCTGCCCCAGATCCCTAAATGGCCCCCTCAAGGATTGAACTCACAACCCTGGGTTTAGCAGGCCAATGCTCAAACCACTGAGCTATCCCCCCTAAGAATATTTCAGTATTTCTAACAAGTTGCTTTGCTCACTTAGGACTGGAGCACTTTAGATTCTCTGTGCTGGGTTTTGGGCTGTTCTTTTCAAGATGCCTGGGTCCTGCAATTGAACACACTTCTGTGAGGGGTTACTGCATGGTAGGGCTTGTACTAGCTTTACAGCAATATGGCTCGTGGTAGAATTAGAGCCATGCATGTGTAACCCACAGCCAGTCAGCATGGCGTGTCTCCCATGGCGTGTGGTAGCTGGGACACATCAGAGGTTGAACAGCTGTTACAGCCATAGCTAACAGAGTTAGATCCTTTAGCTTAAGTAGTAGTGGCTCACGCTTTTATGAGTCAGAGATCACAATTCAGTTGCTGCCACCGATGACCCTCCCAAGGATGTGACCTTATGCATGGGGTCCCATTAAGAAGCCTCCTACTATCTTCTTACCTGTTTCAATAGCCTCATCTCAGAATGGAGCTCACCTGGCTGACTACACTGTGTGGCGTCTTCAAACTTCCCCTTGTGCTGCTTAGAGTCACACAGCGTCAAACGCATAACATGCTGGCTTTGCACCTTTGAGCAGCTGTGATCTTCAAATCTCCTCTGCATCCTAAATCAAACCTGTTTGGAAGTCACACCGCTTGGTCTCTAGAAAACATTTGCCATGGCAAAAAAAAGCTCCACCCTACAATTTGGCATAATCCAACACAATTCGCAAGCCTAGAGTTCAGGAGAAATCCAAGAATGGAATAACAACGCATTTTTGCTGGCGACCAGGAAGGTGGGGTTATAATAATGTTTTGGCTTTTCTGGAGCACCTGTCGTCAGACAATCTCATGGCACTTTACACACACTGAGCGGTAGCATACTCCTGTGGAGCAGGTCAGGATCATTATCTGCATTTTACAGATGGCGAAAGAGAGAGGAAGGGTGTGTCTTCACCTCAGGGTTAGCCCAGCCTGTTACTCGGGTTTTAGCACAAATCCCCTCACTGGCTGCACAAGCAAAAGCCGTTTACCTGGGTTTGGAGGTACTGTACTTTAAGCTTAGGCTAGCTCACCCTGATGGGAGAGAACCTGGGCTCAGTTTTAAGGCCAGTTGGAATCTGCCCACTTTGCAGTGAGGCTGTGTCACTCATGTGCTGATAGTCCTCCAACACCCTCTCACAGTTCCCCCTGAAGGACAGAAGAGTTCTCTCGCAATTGACTGGCAATAGCACAAAGAATCACAGGCTCTGCCCACAGACACACACAGGTGAGTACAGCTCCAGTCAGGAGGTGCGGCTGCTCACACCAGCGCTAACTCTGCAGTGAAGACATACCCAAAGAGATTAAAGTGATCTGCTCAGGTCACACCGCGTGTTAGTGGCAGAGCCCAGAATAACACGTCCACTCGTCTGACACCCATCCAGTGCTCTAATCACTAGACATGGCTCCCTCCCTGGTTATGAACAGAAAGGCACGGGTGGAATAAGGATATTTTGGTACTGCGCTTGGAAAGCAAAGAGCAAGGAGCTAAGTCACATCTGCTTACCATCCTGTCAAACAATCACATTCAGGCTTCGGGGACCACTGGTGATACAAGACAGATGCGTAGCCACTCACGATGTTCTATTCTGGCTCATGCACGGTCTACCAAATTACCAGCTCAATTGATTCCAGGCTGGTCCTTGTTGATGATAAGGTGGAACGCAGCGATAACACAGCTTGAGCCTCTGATGCCAGGCGGACTAGCAGGGCCAGCAGCTGGAAGCGTCAGGCTTTGATTTATAAAAACGTGCTTGTTCCAGACAGACACCATTGGTGGAGAATAAGTCACCACGGTGCCTTTTATAGAATCTCTTTCTGTCTCTGACATCCTGGAGTTGGGTAACCAACTGGTGAGTGTGTGTTACAAGCCCCCCTCTGTGCTGATCCACAGAGGGGGTGAGTGGTTACAGCCCCCAGTTACACAAGCCTGATTCTTTAGCTCCAGCTGTGGTAGCTCATGCTTTTAGCTCTGAAAATCCCTGGTTCCGTCCCCAACATGTCAGCCAAGAGGGTGGCCGTCACATAAGCATTGGTGGTGCACAATGGATGGGCTGGATATTGGAGGTTATTGGTAAGTGTTTATCCCTAGTTGTTTACTTTCAAGAGGTGGGTTGGAATCACTGGGTTACATAAGGCACGACCAGAACAGAGGCCAGTGCACAAGCAGAGCTCTGTAGGGAAGCTGCATGCTACGGGGTAAAGTCAACTACCGTGTGGGCCTGGTAATCTGCAGATTTCCCTACACAAGGGCTCCTCTCCCTTTATAATCCTGCACAGAGCCTGACCAGTTATAGTCCTTGTGCTCCTGAATTGCAAGGGCTGCCTGAGGGTAGCTCCCGCGGCTGCATTAGCAGGCGATGGGGTGAGGCGGGGCCACCGTCCCACCAGCCATAGTCAGAGCGGAGACGGCGCGGTATGGGTGGAATGCACACCGCACCCTTCCGAAGATGTTCTACTGTTAGCTGCCTCAGGAGGAAGTCTAGCTCCAGTGCCAGGTGTAGCTTAAAGCCAGCACCTGGCCCTACACCATTTCTTCGGTGTCTCATCTTCATGGATGCTAGTAAATGCTCCCTAGAAAAATGACATTCTGCCTGGCTTATGTCAATGCAGAACAAACCAAATACGTGCACCTGTTGGTTTATTACACTGTGTCCAGGGCCGGCGCAACCTATTAGGCGACCTAGGCGGTCGCCGAGGGCACTAAGATTTGGGGGGCGCCGGCCGCCCCGGTCGTCAGCGCATTTCGGGGGAGGGCCCTTCCGCCGCCTCTGTCGGGGGCGGCATTTTGGGGGCGGGACCTTCCGCCGCCCTAGCTGGCAGCGCTCCTGGCGGGGGGGGGGCGTGGGGGGGGCCGCCCACAGGGGAACTGGTCCCCGCCCCAGATCACCTCCACTCTGCCTCCTCCGCTGAGCACACAGCCCCTGCTCTAATTCTCCTCCAATCGGTGCTGCAAGCCTGGGAGGGGAGGAGAATTAGGGCGGTGCCGGCGTGCTCAGTGGAGGAGGCGGAGTGAAGGTGAGCTGGGGCGGGCTCCCCGGGTGGGGTTAGCTGCCGCGAAGATCCGCCGCTGCCCCTCCCAGAGCAGGCTCAGGGCCCTGCGCCCCGGCGGCGGCTCACATGCCCGGGAGCCGCAGAGTTCAAGCATGGCGAGGGGGCAGCCGGGGGGCGCATGGGGGGCCTGCATCCGCTGCAGCCTGTAGAAATCCCCGGGGGGGGTGCCCGGCCACAGCCTGGGAAGGAGGGGCGGGGGGCGCGGCTGCTCCCCGCTAGCCATGCCACCGCTTTTGCAGGGCTGCTGCCCCCCTGCACCGCACCGGCTCCTCCATGGCTGGAGTTCAGGGGGCGGGGAGGGGGGAACCTGGTCTGGGGAGCAGCCCCTGGGCACGGCTGGCCCCTGGGGTCTATAAAGGCTCGTTGGGATTTGTCCCTCAATGAACCGATGTGCGGGGGGTGGGGAGGAGGGGGCAAGGTGGAAGTTTCGCCTAGGGCGCAAAATATCCTTGCACCGGCCCTGAGGCCGTGGCTACATTGCAATCGGGGTGTGGATTGCAGTGGGTGTAGACAGACCTGTGCTAGCTTTAGCTAGCTCGGGTACAGATAGCAGTGAAGCTGCGGCAGCCTGTACAAGCCCACCTGGGACCCTGGGTAATGGCGTGAGTAGCGAGCCTGCGCTGAAGTCTGTGCTGCCATGGCTTCGCTGCTATTGGTACACAAGCTAAGAAGAAGAAGCTAGCTCAAATATATCTACACCCCCAGCAGCAGTGTAGACATACCTGCACCATAAGGCTATGTCTACATTGGCACATGTACCCAAGTACCGGATCATGTTCATGCTTGCAAGTACTTCACATACTTGCCCCCGAGAGTCCACATAAGCTGTACTGGGACCAAGTATAATGCTGTGTACATGCATATCCACACGTCCACACTGCTCATCTAGGTACACGAGGTTAGCGCTATCATTTCAGGGGTGATATCCCAGGGCTCTTTTCATCACAGGGAGACTCTCTAGGACCTGCTTTGCTGTGTATTGTGTACTGCTCCGTGCTTTGACACATGTGGCAATGGCACTTCCAGATGACATAGCCCCACATGTCTTTCCCTCAAAAATTTGGTTGAAGTAATGGACCCACTAGACAATGAAGTGTTCCTGCTCCTCATTGCAGGAGGGGGGTTTCTGCAGTGGAGGAGAGGCTCTAGGAGACACTGGATGATATTTTGGCAGCAATTTCCAACACGTCAAAGATGGCAGGCCATGAGGAACAATGAACATTAATTCATGTCACAGTTGAGAGAGATGCTGATTGCTACTATTGCTGTGCTTTCCCTTTTGGTTCACTGGTTTCTGGTGCAGGAGAACAAGCACAGAGTGATGGAATCACATTGTCTTGGAAACATGGACGACCAGCAGTGGCTGCAGAAATTTCATATGAGGAAACAGATCTTCATGGAGCTGTGGGAGGAGTTTGCACCAACTCCCCAGTGCCAGAACCCTTGATTCAAGGAAGCCATACATGTTAAAGCAGGTTGCTATTGCCCTGTGAAAGCTGCCTACCCCGGACAGCTACTGGTCCATTGCAAAGCACTCTGGGGTTGGCAAGTCGACTGTTGGGATTGAAGTTGTGGCAGTTTGTGAGGCAGTTAATGCCGTGGCTAACCCATTGGTGGTTGCCACAAAAAACTTTCCACAAATAGCTGGTTTTCAGAGGCTGGGTTTTCCCAACTGTGCAGGGGCCATTGATAGCACTCAGAAGTCCCAGCACTTTGCCCACCACAAGGGACAAGTGAGTATGTGAACTGAAAAGGTTACTCTTTGATCATTCTGCATGACTTGGTGGACCAGATATGTGGATTGATGAATACCAACATGGGGAGCACGGGAAAGGATCATGACAGCAGGGTGCTGTGGAGAAGGGGGAAGCAGGGACTTTATTCCCCAGAAACTCAGTTGTTGTGTATGGTGTATCTGTGCCAATGGTTATTTTGTGACCCTGCCTACCTGCTCCTTCCTTGGCTCATGAAGCCATATCCCAGCAATGATGGCCCTGGAAAAAGGGAATTTAATTGCAAGCGAAGTAGCTGCAGACTGGGCATGGAATGTGCTTTTGGTAGGCTGAAGGCTCATTGGCAATGCTTGCACACTCGTCTGGATGCCAGAGGCAAACACTGTTCCTGGGATTGTGGTCTGCTGTGCACTGCACAACATTTGAGAGAGTCAAGCAGAATATTTTCATCTGCTTTACAAAGTCTAGGCAGGCAACTGGATCCCACACATATGTTATATACAGGTCCCAGGTCCTAGCTTGCAAGGGAAATTAGGGATGCCATATGTGCAACAAAAGCGAGGCACAGGCTGACTTCTCCTTGTGCCAAGGGACACCTTCACATCCTTTCTGTGAAGCTGCTTTAACTGCACCTGAGGGAAATTCTCCATCATACTTACCTGGCTATACAAATTTTCAAGTGTTTTGTTCCCATCTGATTGGCTGTTCCTGAAGATCATTATCCATTCCTGTGTGTTACACTGCAAAAATTTACAAAGCCAATTATTAGCAAGCACCTGTGTTAACAGCTTTGGGGCTAGGTTTCTGCTGTGGAGGGTGGCAGCTGTGTGATTCGCTCGTTGTGAAATGTTTTTGTCCATTTCATAATTAAACCTGAACGTAAACCAATTAATCATTTGTGATTAATTTTCAAAAAGGAACGGGGATTAATGGATGATGGTTTCTGGCTCTTTTACATATGACTTGTAAAATAAAAACTAAATCCTTAACTTAATTTACAACAGTATGGACTGGCCCACTTCTGACAATGGCTTATGGTTTTGCATTAGAAGGGGTGAAGGACTCATGTGTACTTCTTTTGCAAAATACTGGGTTTCTAAGTATTGTGCCTGTTAACACAATTCCCAGCTGGATTGAACCTCTCCTTTAAACCTTTCCAATGCTGTTTGCAGTTTGTGTCTCCCCCCCGCTCCCCCTCCCACTGCATCCCAGTGATGTTGACAAATGCTGTCATTGGGTGTCTGCCAAATGTTTTGGTGCCTTAAGTGCATGACACAATTCATACCTTTTTTGAAACCTCTGTTATCGTGAATTCTTGAAGTTATCAGAGTGTTCTTGATAGATGGCCATGGGGGGATAGGGGCCAAGGAGAAATGCAGTTGTCGTGTTAATTTATTCACTAAGAATTGTCACCAGTACCAAGTGCAATTCACAGGTGTTAGAGACTCCTAATCCAAGGTCTGCTTGGAAGTGCTTAAGTTTTCGGGAGTGGGAGGTTTGCAGGCGAAGAGGGGTGTTTTGGTACAGGGCGTTGACAGATGCTGTGTGTGATTACCAGTATGTTACCTTTCTTTTTTCAGTTTTTGAATTGCAACATGTTCCATAAAAGTATTAAGGTAGAAAAATCGACCTACCCTATGTGTAAGATATCTGCAACTGAGAATGAGTAGAGGTTTTTACTGGGCAGAAACTATACTGCACTTTCCCCCATCCCTCCTCTGTGTCCCTGTGGCTTCAGAGATTTGTGAAGCTTGGGCAGAGAGACTAAAAAAAAAAGTATTTCAATTGTAATGGTTCCAAAGTTGTAAATATAATATGATTACATTACTAAAAAAGCTTAAGGCCCATTTCCAAACTAAAACACGCCGCCAGCGTTCACCAGAACCAGGAAATGTACTGAAACTGTGATGGTGAAGGTTTACTTTGTAGAAAAAGTTAACAAGAACAATGAAAGCAACAATTAAACCGTTACACAATTGCAGTGAAATTTTCTATAGACTATTTTTCTGAAAATACAAACAACATTTAGAAGAAAAAAAAGTGTTGGTGAAAACAAAGAATACCACCCAGATTGTAATGACTCTGTGTCTGTCTCCTTCCTCTCCTCATCAGAAGGGGTGAATGACAAACAATCATAGGCACTGACTCTGTGGGTGCTCCGGGGCTGCAGCACCAACGGGGAAAAATTAGCGGGTGCTTAGCACCCACTGTCAGCCAAGCTCCCCCCGCCTCTTTCTCCCCTCCTCCTCCTCCCCTGAGTGCACTGCATCCCCGCTCCTCCACCTACCTCCCAGCACTTCCTGCCCGGCCGCCACCAAACAGCTGTTTGGTGGCAGTTTGGACTTTCCGAGAGGGAGTGGGAGGAGCGGGGATGTGGTGCGCTCAGGGAGGAGGCGGAGAAGAGGTGAGGCAGGGGCGGGGACTTGGGGGAAGGGGGTGGAAGGGGGGCAGGGACTTTGGGGAAGCAGTGAGGGCAGTGCAGGGGCAGGAAGAGGCGGGGAAGGGGCGGGGCCACAGGTGCGGGGGGTCGAGCACCCACTCGGCAAAGGGGAAGTCAGCGCCTATGCAAGCAATAATGACATGCTGTGACATGTAGGGACATCTCCTGCCAGGAGGTTCAGGGGCTGGTACAAGCTGCTGTTCCAGGACTCCTGCAGTCCTACCATTGTCCTCCTGTCCAGTCAGGGGGGTATTTGGCAGAGGGTCTCCAGACTGACGCGCACCCTAGCTGGCAGCCAGAGGAAGTGACTGATGAGCTGGTCCTATGGGCTCGACAGCAGTTGGATGCTGCACTCTGAGCAGGAGAGGATTCTGAACCAATATTAGAAGGAAAGAACAGGAGCATTCACTAATAGGGCTGACAAAGAGCCAGCTGCTTCCTTTCCCTGAGGAACTCATATTGCTCCTCCATTCTCCTCTCCATCCCTGCGAGCAAGTCCCCCTGGCCCTTCTCCCTGTCTTCTCGAGCATTCTGTTCCTGCCATCTATGCAGAATGTTCTCACTCCTGGGAGCAGACTGTTCTCACTCCTCTCTTTGCCAGTGCAAAGGGAGAGAAAGAGAGCATTATATTTTGGTCCTCAGGAACAAGCTAAGACATCCCGCACCCCATAACTTTGGCACAATTTTGTAGGCCATTTTGATACTTTTCAGCAATGCAACTTGTCTCAACAACCTTTGTTCTCATAGGCCATTTGCAGCCCATGAGCAGCAAGCAGAGGCACAAAATGCTGAGAAAATGTTATGAGTGGTTTAAAAATTTTTAACTGTTTACGCTGTTTTAGGGGTGTGGCAGGGGGAGGCATAGAAGTCCTTCCAGGGGCTATGTTACCAGTTTACAAGTTCTTCTTTTATGGCTGACCAACGTTTGGAGAACGTAGCAGTATTCAAAGTACCTCACTGAAAACGAGAAGTGGCTTTACAGTCCTGTGTGGGGAGGGGAATCCAGTACTGTATGCTAGTATATTTCTGCTAATGATCACCCCTCCACATATAGCTGAATGGAGGGGTTTGGTCAGCTACGAAGGTGGTCTGAGTATATTCACACTGCCAGTAATCCTTAAGAACCAGCTGGAATTCCTGTTGCATGAGAAATGTGATGACATGTGCTTACAGGATTGGGTGGGTATTAGAATGGAAGTCGACTACATTCTGAGCTAGCATGTGGAGATTTCATGCCCCTGGAGATCTGAACAATGAATGCCCCCTCCCCTCAGCAGTGCCAGGGAATTCTGTCCCTGTGCCTGCACCATACTGGTGACATGGACAGGAAAGTAAAGAAGTGATGTTTCTGTCCTAAGTGTTTTGAAAATCCAGCTCAGCACCACAAGCCTGAACCTCACACAACAGGAAAGGGACACAATACTGATTTGTCTATGACTGCCAGAAGAACACCTCCTTCTCCTCCACCACTCAGTCTGGCTTGTTGCCTGGCTCTCTGTGAGGAGATGGCAGAGACAGATACTTTAACTTTGCAAAGATTCCAGAGGAGAAAATCAATGTTGAAACTCCCTTTTCCTTACAGCAGTGTAAGTTGTCTGGACATGTGTTCCCCCTTCCCCAACCAGGACGTTCTCTCTCTCTCACACACACACCCCTGCGCTGCGCAGCCCCAGGACCCCTGCTGCCTCGCAGGGGACAGAGAAATGGACAGACATAGGGGCAGACTGATTTTTACTTTGCTGTTTCAGACATTTGCTTTAGAAGCCTAGGCACAGACCCTTTCAGCGTGGTTCCTCGGACGTCAATACAAATGTTGAGTTGTAACTCTGGCCACTCTGGGGTGCAGCAGAGAAGGCTGGACACATGGGAGGAATGTTGGAAGGGTTCGGTATGAGCACAGGCACCACAGTGGTGTGGCTTCAGCAGTGCGCGCCACACAAGCAGACAGAGAGCAATGGATGGCACATTCTCCATCAATGAAAAATTAGTGCACGTTACTGCAATGCTCTTGATCTTAACATTGGGAATTTAGCCACACAAAGAGAGAGGAGGATATTGGTGGGGAGGCTGGGCATCATTGTAACTTACCAGCCGGGGGTTATGGTTCCTGCAAAGGCATCAGTCTCTCCAGAGGATGTTCATCCACAACCTGGATCTCTGGGTAAACGTGCAGAACAACCTCCTCTTTGTCCGCCTGGGCTCCTCCGTGGTCCCTCCTGCCTCACTGCCATCACCTGCCTCACTGGCCTGTTGGACACTAAGGCTGGCTGGGTTTAGGATTAATCGAGAGCTACTTCAAGCTCAAGCCCTCCCAGACCAACTGTCCTTGGCCTTCCTGTACAGGAGCCTCAAGTACTTCATCGGCTCCCTGCACCACCCCCCTGCAGTCTGGGGAATGGCCAACTCCTCCAGCCTCCATGAAATTTGCCAGTACAGATGAATGTTCCCACTGCTCCGGCCAAAGCTGTGGAGGGTGCTGTACTACGTACTCTGCCCAGACATTGACCAGCTCCCTGCTATGCTCGGTGGCCCCAGTGGCTGCTCTCAGGGCTGGATCCATTGTTGAGCTGTAAACAGTGCAGCTGGAAGCTGTTCTGATGTGGTCAGTGCAGCGTGTTACTACCCATGCATATAGGGGGACAGGCACCTAGAGATTGGGTGAGGGCCAGTAAGAAAGGGGTTCAGTGCATTGTGGGAATCAGTGTGGAGGACTATTGATACTCGAGACTTGGTACCTGCCCCTTGCCCCTGTCCACACTGCAAACTGGCCCGGGTATGGGGCCATGCTACTACCCACGCCCCTCAGAAATGCTAGCTTGTTTGCCCTCTACTCCCCTGGAGACAAATGCTTCAGGGGGTTAGGCACAAAGCCTCACACAGACAGTCACTAGTGCAGACAAAGCCTTAGAGTAAAGTAATCATGGCAGTTTTCACATCTCAAGTCAAGATGTCTGATGCAAAAGGTTTTAGAAAAATCACAGCCTCAATGAAGTCATTTCCAGTAGCAAGAAGAGATTTGAGTTTTCACTGTTTTAAAAGCTGGACAAGGAGGGTGTTAGGTCCAGGTGTTTTCCATGAATTTTATACCCTGAATCTATCCAATGTTAATTGGGCCACCCACCTGATGGCACAGATCTGGGGAAAGTGAGTAACTATCTAAGTTGGTGAAGATTCTGTTGAATTCTCTTTGGTCAAAGTTATTAGCACCAGCACACAGCAATTCATAGGGCTGCCTGGATTAATTGATATCTTTGCTTTCAGTTGCAATTGGCCTTTTATTTATTTCTTTGGTACTACAGAAGAAACATAATTCTTGATCCCTTCTGCTTTGAAACTTCTGGCTACGAGTTTTTCTGCCATGTCCCCTAGTATTTCCTTTCTATTAACTCTATGATCCACTTGTCCCAAAGTGTTACCACACGGTCCATACTTAGTGTTTATGAGAGATATTGATAGACCTGTGAAGCTGAAGGATCTTGGATCTTCTGCTTGCTTTACTTAACTGCCTAGTTCCTCTGTTCTTTGTCCCTCCCGGGAGGTGAGCTTCATGCATTCTTCTCTAACCGAGGTTTTCAAAGCTTCAAAGGAAGCGCTATCTGTCTTGAGTGAAGTGAGAAATATTCTTTTTAATCACACCACTGAATGGTGCATCATTTAACACTGAGGAGCGCAGCTCGCTCCTAGCCAAAACAGTATTATTTGTATTACCGTAGCACCTCGGAACTCCATCACGGACCAGGAGCCCATTGTGCTAGTGCTGTACAAACACAGAACAAAGAGACAATCCTTTACAATCGAAGGATGGTTTAATGTATCCTTTGGGCCCAATTCTAAGTACTCCTATAAGGGAGCGGAGAATAAGGCCTCAATGCAATATGGCATCAACAAGAAAGAAATCAATCCTTGACTATAGTAAATGGGGGGAGGGATAGCTCAGTGGTTTGAGCATTGGCCTGCTAAACCCAGGGTTGTGAGTTCAATCCTTGAGGGGGCCATTTAGGGATCTGGGGCAAAAATTGGTCCTGCTAGTGAAGGCAGCGGGCTGGACTCAATGACCTTTCAAGGTCCCTTCCAGTTCTAGGAGATTGGTATATCTCCTATTATTATAGAGCAGAAAAAAAGTTAATAGCTGCTTTCAGAAGTGCTTCAATACTGATTTAATTGCTGTGTCTGTTACTTTGGTTAGCTTATTGATCACTGGTCACTAGCGCCTGTGGCCCCAATTCAAGAAAGCATTTAAGCATGTGCTTGACTTTAAGCATGGACTTAAATCCCATTAAAGTCAATGGAACTTAAACCCATGCTTAAGTGCAGCAGGCTTTCCTGAATGGGTGACTCTCTGGCTTGTCCAAAGGCCTAACCATGATGGAATGTCAAACCCATCTCAATCTGCACAGTGCATCTTCTTTGTGGGATGTGCCACTGTATGTCCTCAAAGAATCCATGATCATGCCTTTGTTTGACTGGTGTAGAGAAGGCAAAACTGTGTTCAGCACCCCAGAGCTGGAGCAGCCCCCTTTAAAATGAGGGGACAAGCCCTCTTTCTTCACCAGGAGCTGAGCTACATTCAAATCACAGGGAAGGAGAGAGAGGGAGGGAAATGGGGGCAGGAGAGCCATGTTTGACATCAGGTGTCAAATGAAGCTCCTTTTCTAGTGCAGGAAACCTTTTCCCTCTGTAATGTACTAAAGAACGAAACCAGGATGCTGAGTTGCACTGCAAGAGGAATAGCCCATAAATCAGGGTGAACAGGATTTTTTCCTATGTAAGGGAACAGTTAAGTCTCAACTAGAGAACCATATATGTGATTACTGACCTTGTCTCAGAAACTCTATAATCACCCTTGAGGGATAAAGCCATGGAGAACGATACCACATTTTCAAAAATTCCAGGCTATTAGCATTAGGCAAAGTCAAGGAAATAGGAGTTTATTTTCCCTGCAAGAGGCGGTCTGGGGGCAGTGATCTAATTGCCGCTTTTGGAAATTATAAAAAGGACTGAAATTGCTCCTAACGAACCTCTGCACGCTGGGAAAATATGAGAAAAGAGGAGTGTGTAATGTGAACTTTGGTGTTACTTTCATGTGAAGGGTAATAAACATATGGACCACATTACCAGGGAGATCCATGTGCCGTAAAAAAGCATGAATAGGATCAAGCGGGGGGAACAGGTGAGAAAACCCAACAGGCTAAAGTATATTGGGACTCCAGCAGCCTTTCCTTACTCCAGGGACTGGCTGCCTGGTCTTATGTCAATGTTTTGCTCAGCTCGCTGTGGCCTTTCAAAGCAGTTTCAGAGTTTTCCTGCCAGATTGAATTTTAAGCATGATTTGCAACAGTGTTTCCCACATGTGCATGCACTGAAGCGAAATTCCTGCCCGTGGTCTCCTCTGAGTGCGCGGGAGAGCGCGGCTCTTTACAGAAGGCTGGAGCAATTGGTTTAGGACAAAATCCAAGGACCGGGTTAGACTCTGCTGAACCCCAACCCGACGTTGGGAGCGTGGCTCAGAGAGCTGTCACTTTTTAAGGATGTGTGCATGGTGACGCAAACCTGCTGTGTGAGGAAGAGAGAGCCAGGCAATTTCCAATAGCTGGCCTTAGAAGAGCTGTATGCCCCAAGAGCATGAGCCAGGAACCCAGGGAGGAGAGCAGCTGAGCCTTAGCAAGGCAAGAGGAATCCTGGGCTCCCGGAGCCCAGACACAGAGCACTGGGTGGAGAGCGCCAGGCAGGAACCCTTCGCTGAAGGAGCCTAGGCCAACAGAAAAGGAACAGATTGCAGCCGGCCTCCTGGCGAAGAAGGCAGCCAAGAAGAACCCTCTGCTCTAGCAGCTATATGGGGAGCATGGAGAGTAGAGAGTCAGTCTCAGGGAAGAACATCTACCAGGGAAATCACCCACTCCAGACACCCAGTCCTGGAACTCTGGCTGGTGGAGGAGACTGGGTTAAAGGTCACAAAACTCCATGGGGCTGCGAACCCAAACTACTCTGGGTTCTCATGCCTTGATTGGAAGATACCCCTCTTACTGGGTACCTAACCCTGTTCCTTGGAAGTCAACGGAAGCTTCCCGTCTGATGTCAGTGGGCAGAGTATCTATCCCCAAATGATCAATATCCGTTGCCTCATGTGACACTACCACATGGATTGTACCTTACAGTGGGGTGATTTTCCAAACAGCAGTTTGACTCATTTGTAGCCCTATTGCTACTGCCGTCACAGGTGGCTCTTCCTCATCGAATCTGGAGCTCAAAACGCACTATTATATCATCTAGCCTATTCCCCAGCCAGTGCAGTTTCCTGTTGCACCATTACTAACACATTGTCCAGGCTGTTCCACAGCCTAATAGCAATCACCACAGGGATATCTTTCCTAGTGTTCAACCAGAGCGTTCCCTTTTCTTCATTTCATCCCACTGCTTCCAGTCAATATCCTCCTCTCTCCCTGTTTGCTGCAGTCGCAGCCTCAGACCTTGTTATGTCAACCAGCCGCTAGAGAGGGACAAAGAGTTCTTCCCCTGGATCGTGAAGCTCATCCTAAGCATCAGAGGCCCGCAGCAATTCAAATCCCATGTGGGCCACCAATTGCAAAGGCATCCCTGGCGGGGTTATGTGTGGGAACTGAGAACCGCTGGATCGAAAAGCAAGCAGCTCTATAATTTCAGCTAAAGGCCCAGATCTGTGCTTTGAAGGCAATAGCAAACTTAAGCCTCTTTATGGCATCCCCACGAGAGGGAGACAAAGACCCACATTCTGCCAGCGTGGGTTACTGCATTTACACTCGTCAAATACTCCTAGGCATAACTTGATTTTTACCTGTTCACTGTGTCGCCACCCCATGCTCCATGAGAGGAAAGCTGTCAGACAATTTGTCATGGCTAGTCTAGAATTCTTATGCTCCCTGGGAATCTCTCAGTCGGTGGCAGAGCTGTGGAATGCACGTGAGGGTTTGGAGTGGGATCAGCCAGGCAGATGGTCATTTAAGGGGACATTTCCTCCACACTGGAAGTGAACAAGGGATAAGACTTACATTTAAAATTCCCCTTTCATGCAGGAGGATCCAAGGTGCTTTACAGAAGCGGACATATAGGGATTAACCATCCACTGCTGAAATTCAGCCACTTCTGGGGAAGGAACATGACACCTGTTCTATGTACAAGTGCTGTGGGGTTTCCTCATCCTCATTCAGACTGAAGTTGTACAAACTCAATTCGAGCCAGCCTGAATCTGTCTTACAGGAAGGCTGCTTTGGCAGTGGGAAGAGGTCTTTGTGCGAATGAGATGCGAGCCTAGCGATGATGTTATGTTCGGCGCAGCGGTCACGCCAAGTATGCCCAGCAATTATAATACTGCAATGATGAATATTGGTAGGTTTATTGAGCAACGAACCTGTTACGAATGTCAGATCGCTGGCCGAGAAATATTTGCACCGCATGGGATAAATCACAGACAATGAAGGAGATCTGCTCATGTGCTTGTTCACATGGAGTTAGGATGTAAATCTATTCCTTTCCCACCCTGGAGGAAATGTATTTGTGAACAGTGTGTGTACAAGCCTTTGGAGGGAAATGAAGAAATGTTCAGACTAAATTCTTTGGGAAGGGACCGTCTCTGTGCATTTGTACCACACCTAGCTCAATGCAGCCTTGATTGGGCCCTCTGGGTACTGCCATAACAAATATTAGATGAGAGGAATAACTTTTCCAGTGGAAACTATATGGGGAGTTTAGGCAGGCACAATAGACTAAATACTGGCCCTAAACTCCACAAGAGTGCAAAATCAGCTGGAGCGTGCAGCCAGGCCATAGACACAGCTGCTTCTCACCCCTTTTCTATGAGACCTTCCTACATCCCCCAGGTATCGTAACCCCAGTATCCTTGTGACTGCTCCATGGTGGTCACGACAGACCAGGAATTGTGTTTCTCTGTATATGTGGGAAGGAGCAGGACCAGGCCTGTGTAGGGTCTCTGGGGTTAGGGAACTCACTGACATGAAACCCCATTCCTCGAGTGACTCCACATCCTGCTATTGTGGGTTGGGCCTACAGCCCCTATATGCCACTCCAACCCTTGACTGGCCTGTCTCCAGGAATCAATTGGCCCATTCAGAGCCTGCGTACTTGGGAAGCCCTAAATCCCATATAACCATGGGCCATGATTTGGTTCAGTGCAATTGCCCGGGATGGAATACAGCCAGGATATCAGGAAAGACACCCCAGCTTTGAGGAGAAGTGCCATAGGATGTTCAGTGACCATAGTAGGGCAAGGTGGAACTCAATTTAACACCTCATATGAGAGGTGGCACCGTCAATGGCACAAAATCCTTAACACCGTGGGCCACCAACATCTCCTTCAGCACCTGGGTTTTAACTGGAGATCTCTCTCTCATCCAGACTCTACAAGATCATACACCCAAACTGAAAACCCATCATTCCCCACCTCCCAGGCCCTTTAGGAGAGGGCTTCACTGGTTAGTTTTTCCTAACAATGAACATTCTATCCATCAGGTCCATTTTCAAAGAAGCAGGTGAAAAGCAGTCATTAGGGACAGATCATTCTTCTCTGCTATTAGAGAAAAAAAGTCCCAATTTTGCACCTAAAGCAAAAGAAGACAACCTAGAGCTTGCTAGTGAAATGCTGCCATGATAGTCACGTTAAGTGCACTGGAAGCTGGTGTGGTGTGACCGTAATCTGCCGTATCTTTACTACTAATCACACTTTAATGAGAGTAAATTGAATTTCCAGGCACACATTAATAATGGATGTATGAATTAACTCTTAGGAACCATCTCATGATGGCTTTGCTGTGCTGTAATGATTATAGACTCTACACCCACATTAGGTGGTCTTTCCTGAGTGTGTACAGGTGAGACTTGAAGCTAGAATTTGGGCTCTAGGAGACTCAGAGGCTTCTGCAGAACACGGCAGCGTGCCAACTCCAGGGCTTCTTGTGAAAGCCAACATTGCCCTGGCATTATGAACCATGCCAGCCACCTGCTATTCAGAGTACACATCAGGGTCTTGCTTTTAGTATATAAAATCTGAAATATTATAGACCTGGTCTACAGCACCTCCTGTTATTGTAATTCCATTGGTCAGTGGGTGTTAGAGTCTGGCTCTTACTTCAAGCTATAGAGACTCGTGCTTTTAATTCTCATCCTGGAGGTCCCTGGTTCTGTTCCGTATGTATCAGCCACGATTGTGGCTGTCATAGCAACTGAGGTCAGCATCATTGGACCTGTTCATCTTGTGATACCACCTTTTTCACTAAGGGCCTTGGGTCTGGAACCCGTTCTGACCTGAACATACCAGTGACACCTTTCTTTGTAAGGCTCAGGATTTTTGTTTCCTATTTAGTTTTGTGCTTGGCATTTTCATGGCATGTTCTACTTAGACTGGCCTACCAAGTATCAAAAGCAAGACTACTTGGAGCCTAATCCAGAGTCCATTGAGATCACTGGGAACCTTTCCACTGACTTCAGTGGGCTTTGGGTCAAACCTTAGGTCATTAGGATGTGGTTTGTTAATCCATCAGAATGGCCTTCTGCTGCACGTGAGCAGTTTACCTCTCTTCAGTGCTCACCCTCCTCCTATACCTGCTGAATTTGTCTCTCTGAGAACAGCAACTAAGAAGTATTGTTTCTGAGTCTGTTGACTCAGAGGTCGATTCTAGTCTCGCTTACTCCAGTTTCACACTAGAGTGGCTCCCTCGACCTCACTGGAGTTACTCTAGATCAGGGGTCGGCAACCTTTCAGAAGTGCTGTGCCGAGTCTTCATTTAGTCACTCTAATTTAAGGTTTCGCGTGCCGGTAATACATTTTAACGTTTTTAGAAGATCTCTTTCTATAAGTCTATAATATATAACTAAACTATTGTTGTATATAAAGTAAATAAGGATTTTAAAATGTTTAAGAAACTTCATTTAAAATTAAATTAAAATGCAGAGCCCCCCGGACCGGTGGCCAGGACCCGGGCAGTGTGAGTGCCACTGAAAATCAGCTCGCGTGCCGCCTTCGGCACGTGTGCCACAGGTTGCCTACCCCTGCTCTAGATTTACATTGGGTGACCCAGAGCAGAATCAGGCTTTTAGCAGAGGGTGGAAGAATGTATTTTGCTCAATTTTTAAACAAATCCTCACATCCACACCCCCTTTAACTGATGAGACAAATTAGATACAGAGCATCCCTTCTCATTAAACCGTACGGGCCCACTTCCTTCCCTATGTGGCCCACTTTCATTTCTCAAAGACATTTTACCCATAGGCTGTGAATTGGATTTAGTAGCCCCACTAGAACATAAAGCATGTTTGGAAGAGGAAGAGGACATATGGCTCCTACGTGCCTGACACTCCTCTTGTTTTATCTTAAGCTCACTTCTTGGGTTTTTCTCCCTGCCCCCACACATCCCCATATCCCTCAATCTACCCCTTTCTCCCAGAAACCAGGCTACATGCCTCTTGAATTTATTTATAGCCTTGGCTTCAGTCACCTTACTTGCTAACCTATTGCATATGTTTATTACCCGTTGTGTGAAACAGTTTTGTGTGTGTGTTCTCCCTTATTCTTCATTCTCATAGAGTGGACCTTGGATTTTTCCAGCGCCCTCACTTGAGATTCTGCATTTCACTAGGGTGAACAAAAAGATGGATCAAGGGTACTGTAGGAGGATCATAAAGGTCAACAGCTACACATGTAGGACTGGGAATATGGCTACTGTATTGCCAGCTGCAAGCATTCAGAAAAATCACGCGTCAGCCTGCCCCCTGCCCCTATTATATATAAGATGGATTTTTTTAAAACCATGAGATTTTAGACAGAATAAATTCTGGATTTATTTATTTATATTTAGTTTGCTTTATGAGTCTTAAGGGTTCACGTTTGCAAGCTTTTCTCAACTGTGAGGGCTTGAAACAACTATTCTAAATGAAAGCTGAGATCGTCACAAAATAAAGCCTCGTCACCTGAAGCAGTTAACCAAAACACCCAACATCATGAGAGCTGGCCATGCTGTGGCCATCAAAGCAGAGTTGTTGCTATCTTGGGGCACTAGGACAAAGGAGGCAATGGATGGATTTGGCAGATGATGCTTTATTCCTCAGATACAAGAGGGTGGAACTTTGGGGAGAACAAAGGAACCTGTTTTCCTGTAAAGCAAGTAGTGCCATGCCGGGGGATAGCCCTTGACAGACACGTGACAGGTCCAAATACCAGGCCTTAAGCTTTTACTAGGTCAGAGTTTGCATCACAAAACACCAGCCTGGCTGACTAACAAGGGACTCTGTCATCTTGCCTGCAGTTCTATGGAAACATGGTAATGAACGCAGTGTCTGATTCTGTTGTAGGCCTCAGGCCCTTCTTCGCTATTTGGCCCCTAACAGGACTTGGAGCCCCTGCGTGGGCTGCTGTCTTGTCTGTTACCCTCTTTATTCTTTTCAAAGAAGTCCCACCTCTCGCCTGCTATAAGGGACACTGCAGCACATTGCCAGCAGTAAAGCACAGATTCACGGAAAGTTTGAATCTAATCAAGTAGGACTAATCAAAACCAGTATTAATAGCAGATGGGAAAAGTGAGGAGAAAGCTTGTTGGGGGTAGGGTGACCAGATGTCCTGATTTTATAGGGACAGTCCTGATTTTGGGGTCTTTTTCTTATATAGGCTCCTATTCCCCCCCCCCCCCCCCCCCCCCACACACACACACACACACACCCTGTCCCGATTTTTCACATTTGCTGTCTGGTCACCCTAGTTGGGGGTAAGGCTAGTCCCAGGTATTTTGCTGCTCTAAGCGATTCTCAGCATGGGCACTTCCCAGCCAACAATCCTCTCCCACCCCTTGGTTACTTTATCGTCCATTTAGTTGACAACTGTAACATTACACTTGCTCCTAAGTGATAATGTTTCATAACTTACAGAGTCTTCTTTGCATCCTTTCCTCCACTTCTGTCTATTCCTCCTCTCATTGGGAAGGTTCCTTTCTCTCCAGCCCACCCAGACAGGAATGACATTGAGCTGTTTCCAGGCTGAGTGCATCAATCAGGACCTAATTACTCTGCCTAATGAGCCAGCAATGGGACTCCACTGGGGGTGAGTGGATGGAGTGGAAGGAACTACAGCTGGGAACTGATGGGATAGTGGTATTGAGTAATGGCCTACTCAGGAGGCAGCAAGGGAGAGGGAGAAGTAATTTGGCCCTTAGGTCCTGAGGGAGGCACAGGGAGGAACTATAGTAGGAAGATGGGTTTGTGTGTGATTTGGCCTTGCTTATTTTCCAGTCTCCCCAGCATGGAGGCTTAGTATTTTGGCCAAGATGTAAAACTTAGTCCCAACCATTTAGCAAATGTCATGGCGCAGAATTCCTGCCTCGGTTGGTGCAAGGTCTGCCTTTGGGCATCCGCCGGTGTTTCTACAAGTACTATTTGGCTCCCCACACTTCAACCTTTAAACTGGACACATGCAAACAATATGAATTTTAATATGGCTAAAGATGAATGTATACCTCCAGGAACAAAGAATGTAGGCCATACTTACAGGATGGGGGACTATGTTGGGAAGCAGTGAATCTGAAGGAGATTTGGAGGTTTGGGTGGATAATCAGCTATGTGTGACACTGTAGCCAAAAGGGCTAATGCAATCCTTGGTTGTATAAAGAGAGGGACTCAAGTACGAGTAGAGAGATTATTTGGTACTGGTGCAACTGTGTCCAGTTCTGGTGCCCCCCATTCAAGAAGGATGTTGATAAATTGGAGAGGTTCAGAGAAGAGCCATGAGAATGATTAAAGGATTAGAAAATAAACCTTACAGTGATAGATTGAGGCTCCTTGAGTCTATTTAGCTTAACAAAGAGAATGTTAAAGAGTGACTTGATCACAGTTAAAGTACCTGTAGTGGGAACAAATACTTGATAATGGGCTGTTCACTCTAGCAGACAAAGGTATAACATGATCCAAGGGCTGGAAGTTGAAACTAGTTAAATAAGGTGTAAAATTTTAACAGTGAGGGTAATTAAATATCGGAACAATTTACCAAGGATCATGATGGAAACTCCATCACTGGCAATTTTTAAAATCAAAAGGGGATATTTTTCTAATGCTCTAGGAATTATTTTGGGGGAAATTCTCTGGCCTGGGCTATATACAGGCTTAGGAGAATTTAATTTTTTTATAATTCTGATTAATAATATTGATGGTTATTTTTAAGCCTTTATTTTTATCAGTGTAAATTTTCACAGTTGTGGGAAATTAGGGGGGCAGACAATTATTTAACGACCGTAGATGTTGATATTAAAAAATAAAGCTTTATAACCATTAAAACACAAATTGTCAACATCGCATGCAAAAATATACAAAGTAAATCAAACTCTAGGTTCTCAAGCAGCATTTTTCTTACTTTGCCTTTGTGTAAATTTTGATTAGCGATGGAAATATTTGTCAGTTTGTGCATTTTACCAATAAAAATCTAATCCTTCCAAGCCTATCTATGAGCAATTTGAGCTAAAGATGAAAATGTTCACATAAAAGCAACCTGGTTTGGGCTAACAGCAGGATGTGCACCTAGGACTTCCAGCACTGGACACATAGAATCATAGAATATCAGGGTTGGAAGGGACCTCAGGAGGTCATCTAGTCCAACCCCCTGCTCAAAGCAGGACCAATCCCCAATGAAATCATCCCAGCCAGGGCTTTGTCAAGCCTGACCTTAAAAACCTCTAAGGAAGGAGATTCCACCACCTCCCTAGGTAACCCATTCCAGTGCTTCACCACCCTCCTAGTGAAAAAGTTTTTCCTAATATCCAACCTAAACCTCCCCCACTGCAACTTGAGACCATTACTCCTTGTTCTGTCATCTGCTACCACTGAGAAAACAGTCTAGATCCATCCTCTTTGGAACCCCCTTTCAGGTAGTTGAAAGCAGCTATCAAATCCCCCCTCATTCTTCTCTTCTGCAGACTAAACAATCCCAGTTCCCTCAGCCTCTCCTCATAAGTCATGTGCTCCAGCCCCCTAATCATTTTTGTTGCCCTCCGCTGGACTCTTTCCAATTTTTCCACATCCTTCTTGTACTGTGGGGCCCAAAACTGGACACAGTACTCCAGATGAGGCCTCATCAATGTCGAATAGAGGGGAACCATCACGTCCCTCGATCTGCTGGCAATGCCCCTACTTATACAGCCCAAAATGCCATTAGCCTTCTTGGCAACAAGGGCACACTTGAGCCATTACTGCGTAAACTAAAGAAGTGACTTATGTAGCATCTGTAGAAAACTTTTATCCTTGTATATGGACCAGCCACTAAAAGACAGAACTCCACATTACCTAGTGTGGGTTGTGTTATGGTATCATACTCACTGCTTCACCAACACCTTGGGGGACAATGGGGAGCTCCAATATGACAGACTCTCCAGTTACCAGAAATGTTTATTAAAGAGAATAGCAAAACCAGCAGTGGGTACGTACCCAATGCTAGAGAAGCCTCTTGAAATACCAAAGAAATTGTTGAAGGACAAGAATATCACTCCACTACCAGCTAAAGATTTCAACCAACCAATGTGAGGGCCCAGTTGAGCTAAGCACAGTACATAGGCCCTACCCTGAGCTGCTTATAGTCTAAACAAATAAGACAAATGGAGAAAGCAGCGAAGCATTACCCCCAATTTGCAAATGGGGAATGTAAGCACAGAGATTAAGTGATTTGCCAAGGTCAGATGGGGAGTCTCTTGCAGAAGTAGGAGTTGAATGCAGATCTAAACCCCAGTCCAGAAGACCATCCATCCTCCCCCTGGCTATCAAGGTCAGCTGTTCCAGCATGCACACCACCTAGGCAAGTCCAAGCGCCAGTAGCTTTGGGAATCCTTGAATGCATGCAATGAGTTTTCAAGCTTTAGAGAGAATATGTATAACTTATTTGAGACATTCTTGCCCCACCTCCATTTTAAAGGCTCCAGACAAGACCTTTTCCATTTCATTTAAGTACTGAAATGCAGTTGGTGTTTAACAGAACACAGCAATGCTGAACAAACAGATTAGAACAGGAAATGAAAATTTCAAGAGACTGAGTTCACTAGAACTACTGTTCAGCTCTTAGATAGAAGAGGTTGAATCTCAAAGAGCTTTACAAAGGAGGTCGGCAGCATGATGTCCATTTTACAGAAGGGGAAAAGGAGGCACTGCTGCATTGGGGAACGCAAGGAGGCAGAACAAGAAGTATTTGCCCACACTGGCTTTGAGCCAAGAGACCAGGGTTTACACTCGTTGTGCAAAAGGGCCATGAAATCTAGTGACCTCAAGTGTTTGGGACCTTGGTTTTCCAAATCAAGGAGAAGACAGCACCTCCAGCCTGTACTGCCATGCTAGGGCTTTGGGCCCCACTTCAGCCAGGTTCTTTAGCACACATCCATCTTAAACGCCTGACTAATCTTTGGAGTCAGTGGAATTATTCAGGTGACTAAGTACCTTTCTGAGTCAGAGCCTCAGCTCAGGGCCCATCTACACTTGCAGCGCTGCCCCAGCGGCAGCTGCGCCGCTATCGTGCTTACTGAAGGTGCTACTGATGCCAACAGGAGAGCGGCTCTCGCGGACGTCGGTACTCCACCTCCCCAAGAGGCAGTAACTCCCTCCCGCTGACATAGCCCATGGGCCACACCCGCAGTCCGGTCAGTAGAACTCCATCGCTATGGGGTGTGGTTTTCCCAAAGTGATGGCGTTCTACTGACATAAGTTTGTACTTTAAACCAGGGCTCAGTAATGATTTTCAAAGGTGCCTAAAAGTGTCGACAATGATTTTCAAAAGCCCATTTACAACTTCAGGCACCGAAGGGCCTTTGAAAATCTGGCCCCATATAAATATGGATCAACAGCAATGAGTGTTACCAACTGAATGACCAACACTACTTCATGCAGCAATTAGGTTATTTCTTTGGAGGGGTCTTACGCAAGTACTGACCATGCCCAACCCTGCTTTGGTTGAAATATGTAACATGCAGACTGTTCCAATGCCAGGGCAGCTTTAGAGACAGACAAGTTAACATGGTATTTGCTACATCTGTCCTCTGTGCTTATCCTCTGCTCTCCGGCATCTGTAGTATACACTGGCTGGCTTTTCAGGAAAGCCTGAAGGAGGTAGGTGCCCAGCTCCTAGGAGATCAGGAGTAATGAGATAGGTCGGTAGTTCTCAAACGTTTGTACTGGTGACCCCTTTCACGTAGCAAGCCTCTGAGTGCGACCCCTCCTTATAAAGTAAAAACACTTTTTTATATATTTAACACCATTATAAAGGCTGGAGGCAAAGCGGGGTTTGGGGTGGAGGCTGACAGCTTGCGACCCCCCATGTAAAAACCTCGCGACCCCCTGAGGGGTCCCGACCCCCAATTTGAGAACCTCTGAGATAGGTGCTTTTAAGACTCCAGTCATTGCCTTCTTGGCCTCCACTTTTCTAATCAGCCCTGCTAGCCGCTTCCCACATTTGTCACCCAGCTAACTTCTTCCCTCTCTGCCATGAGGCTTCAGTTTCCCTCATCATTATTAGCAAGATATATGACACTGGCACTTTTCCGAGCATCTCCTTGATATTTTCATTCCTCATGGCTCATGCTCTATAGACATCTCTTTAATCCCATCATAAAAGTCATAGAAACTAGAAACAGACTTCACCTCCCCTAGCTGTTCCAGCAGCTGTTTGTTCTTTTATCTGTCTAAGCAATCACTATCCGCACTAACAGACCTTTAATAAATACCTAGTGCTTTTCCAAGCAAGCTGTTAGCATCCCATTTTCAGTTGTCTAGCCTTCCCAGGAGAGGGGTCCTCCAATGAGAGCCAGCAATACCAAAAGAAGAATATCAGGAATATTAAGTTTTAAAGTTAAACGTGCAGGAATAAGGCCTTTTAGATCTCCTTTATACACTGTAAAGCAGCAAAATAACATTTTCCCCACCCCCTTTCAGGTCACCTTTTAAGGAAGGGAAAAGGTTAGGCCAAAAGTGGTTTTGCCATCCAAGGGAAGTAGTAGAAGCTCCATTGCTTTAGACAGTTAAGACTACCCTGGACAAAACACTAGAGCAAAACAGACTCGGTGATCAATCCTAGGCAGGCCCTTGGAGTTGGGAGGAATTGTCTTTAAGTAGTTCTTCTCTCTAGCCCTTGATTGTATGATTAGCTAAGTCTATTCTTTGAGTGATCCCAGCCCTGTAGTGCTTTTTATTCCAAGGGGAAGGGTTTTGCAGTTACACCTCACTGTCCAAAGAGCTCCTTCCAATTTTATGAGCAAGACAAATCTGGTTTGTTGAATTGTACAGATTCTTTCCTTGAGATTCATTCTACCCTTTTTCTTGTTCTGAAGCTGCTTATACTATACTGGATTTTGATCATTTCTACTTCTCAGGAATTCTATCACAACCAACAAAGTTAGCAGGGATTCCATTGCTCCCCTACCCTCAACAAGTGTGAAAAATACAAGGCTTTAAGGATCTTTATTCTGGAACAATGCCATTGAGAATAGACTGGAAAAAGACTTTTAAAAAAAGATCCAAAAAGCAGATCTGTAGACTCTTGTCTATAGATAAAAATATTTCACAGGCCTTTGGAATAGTTCCACGCAAACTTTATGTGCTTAAAAAACTGTGCTGTACTGCCACCTTCTGGAGAGAGCTGCTATCTGCATCCCGCACTAAGGTGGGGGAATCTGTATGGCAGATAAGAGCAAGGAAGATATATATTATATTTTTAAATGCAGAAATAGTAACCTTGCTGGGAAAGAGAACTAATGCCGTAATCTCAGAGATAGCAAGGAGGTTTTATAGGAAGGAAGCTCAAAGTTTAAACTCACGGGTGGAATGTGAAATAGGAAACAGTTGATATGTCTTTAGCAGGAAGTGGCAATACAAGTATATCAGTCATACGACACGTTTTCCCATTTATTGCAGCTGCTCTTGTAGTAGCAGTTTCCCCTGTTACAGTTCCAGCACAAATTTTTCAGAGATACCTGCTTTCCACCTTTTCTGCTAAGCATCTCAAACTGCTTAGCGAAAGGGAGTATTGGGGAAACAGAGGCACTGAGTGACTCATCCTATCCTGCAATCCTTCAAGCTCCTGTACCTACGACTTCAAAGGGGTTTCTTCAGGCACAGATGATCAATTGGCAGGATTCAGGCCTTACAAGGCTATCTAGTCAAAAATTTGGGTTGACCCTTTTTCTTGATAATTTATAAAGTTTTTACTACTTTAAGCTTTGGCAGTAGCAGGACTATTAACTCATCTTCCTTTTGCGGGGGGAGGAGGGTAGCAGGGGAGGACTGGAGGCAGTGGTGTTGGAACAATTTTTATAGTGGGGGTGCTGAAAACCATTCTGTAAACTCTGTATATCGGGGTCCCCAATGCGGTGCCCGCAGGCGCCATTGCGCCCGCCGGGGGGTCTAAGTGCGCCCGCGGCAGCGCTCGGGGTTGTTTTTGTTTTTTTTGCTCCGCTGGCAGCGCTCGGGATTTTTTTTTTTTGCTCCGCTGGCAGCGCTCAGGGTTTTTTGGGTTTTTTTTGGCACCCGCCAGACAAAAAAGGTTGGGAACCACTGCTGTATATGATGGAAACCACTTCAAGCCAGGGGGGTGGTGCTGCACCTCTCGTTCCAGCTCTGAGTGGAGCTCTCCTTAGAGACCAGAGAATGGGAGTACTGCAGTAATTCTCAACACTTAATTGAGGGATGGGAAGGTTTGCTCTTAAATAGTTGGGAGCAAAATTCTTGTTTTAAAGAGGCATTTGAGTTGAGTCTCACAAGAAAGAGTCCCTTACCCTTTGGATGGGTTCAGTTTCACTTCCTTGTACTTGTGAAGTCAATCCTACTAGTTCTCCAGTTGTCCATGGACTCTTCCAGGGAAGAAGAGTTGACCGGGCCTAAACGTAGCTTTGAAAAAGGCAAAGCCTTTTAAAAGTCTTCAAGTCTTTGTATATTGTAAGAAAACAAGAACAAGAGCAAACCCATTTGTTTGCCAGTTACCTTTAAGAGACAAACTTTCAACGTAGAGTAGCTATGCTTTCCAGGGATCCTCCACCCACACACTCTGAACCAGATTTTCTTCTCTAATATTTCTTGCTGTGCAACTCGGAGACTCCAATTCTTATGACTTTACTGCAATTTTACTACCATTTTACTCAACAAACCCAATCATCTTCTAGCTCACGAGACTCATGAACCTGCAGAGGCTCCCACAGAGGAGTTCCTGCCAGGGGCGTAGCAAAATAAACTGAGCACAGACACTGGCTCACGTATGGTCTTGCCAAGTGTAACCATATGGTCTAAAGGTGTTACAGTAAGGCCTGATCCAAAGGCCATTGAAGTCAGACTTTCCACTGACATTGATGAGTTTTGGATCAGGCTCTTATCTCCTTTCACAGCATCTCCGCTGACTCCGAGTTCTGTCCAGCCCCCTGAACCATTGAGTATCAGCCATTTTGCCTGTGGGCCTGGCTCCAATCTCATCCAAAATTGTGGGAGGTGGCAGCCAATTTTATTAATGGCTCCCTCACATGCCGCTAGGCTACAGAGAAATGGTGGCCATCTTGCTGACTTCAGCCCCCTTGACAGTAATGGGAGAATAGAGATCACTTTGAATAAGGGAAAATTCATGAGTTACCAGCCTCTCATCGCGTTTTCATGAGACAGGATTTTTTTTTTAAAAAGTCACTGGCATTGTGATAAAAATCGTGAGAATTGGCAATTTCGGGCCTAGTAAAAAGCACCAGCATACAGAAGCCTGGGTTGCCCTATAGCAACCAGGGACTTAGCTAGGCCAGCATCAGGTCCTGATGCTGCCTCAGTCAGACGTATACACACCTACAGCTGGAGGGTTTTCTGTAACTCGCCCCCTCTGAGGTCAGGCTTTTTAATGAACAGTTAAAGGCAGACTTCCAGTCTCTTCCTCAGGCTCAGCCCCTTCCCTGGGCCCAATTCAGTCCTGTCAGACTTCAGCCCCTTCCAGTAGCGGCGCCAGCTTTGCCGGCGCCCTAGGCGGCAGAAGGTCCTGCCCCCGAAATCCCGTCCCCAACAGCAGCGGCGGAAGGTCCCGCCCCCAAATTTCTACGGGTGGCGGGGGCGCAGGCGCCCCCAAAATAGCAGCGCCCTAGGCGACCGCGTAGGTCGCCTAATGGGAGCGCCGGCCCTGGCCCCTTCCCCTGGCTCAATGGTCTCTCAGCTCTGTATCAGGACACACCATTCATACAGCCCACCCCACAGGAATTCATGGTCCTTTATGTCAACCCTTACTAGTCAATGCATCTTCTCTAAGCTCCTGCTTCCTTGCAAGTCAATCAGTTCCCCTCTCCATAGGCTCTCTACATGGAAGTACCAACTTACCCTGTTTCCAATTTCTCCGAAATCTCCATTGACTGTCCTCAGGCAGCCCTTATATTCCCCACCTCAGCCAGCCTGGTTCCTAATCCTATCACCTGCTCCCTTCACGTGAGCCCTGGACTGAGAGGGAAACTAGTCTGAGGTGAGGCAGGCGCTAGGACTCCCTTAAATGGGCAGCTCATCCTGGGACATCATCATTATAACTTCATGGAGGGCAAATGTGGCCCTTCTATAGTATCTTCTCTCCAAGGGTTCAAAGCACTTTACAAACCTTAGGGCGACATTCGCCCCTGTGCAGAGACTGCCCCAAGGCCTATGTGCCACTTAAATGCTCAAGAAAATGATGCATAGATCTTGGGTGAAATTCACCTCCAAGCAGAAAGCCTTCACAGGGGTGGTTTTCACCCGTTGATGAAGTAAGCCTCCCAACACGAGGTAGGTAAGGATATGTTCAGGTTATTGCTTTTATTAGCACAGACAAGACAAAGTACAGACAGTCCTTGCCTTGCAGATTTTACAGTCTAGAGGAGACAGGACACGCTGGGAAGCCCAGCGATGGGAAAGATAAGGATTTTAATTATTTTTCGTAGCTAATATTGGCTTCTTTCTTGCAGGCATCACTGAAGAAGAGAGTCTTTAGGGAGCGTTTGATTGACGACTGGGTAGTGGCTTGACAAACCTGAGTAGAGGGGGAAACTGAGGCACGGAGCAGTTATGCCCCGATTCTTAAGCATGGTAAGTCTCATTTAAGTCAATGACACTTAAGTGCATGTGCTTTAAGTTACACATGGGCTTACGTGTTCTGCTGAATTGGGGCCTAGGTGATTTGCTCACAGTTAAGCAGGAAGACGCAAAGTATTTAGGCACTTAACTCCCACTGAAATCAATGGTAGGTGCAAGGCACCTAAATACCTTTGAGGAGCTGGACCAAAGTCCATGACTGACACCAGTCTTCACCCATAGTTATTATAGGAAACAAACACCTGAACAGGGACTGTCGGGACTTGGTACCGTCATAAGGGCAGTAGCTGCCTCCCATCCCTACAGGTGGGCTTCTGCCTGGCTCCAAGGAGTTTTACTTACCAGGAACAGACCACGACGCATCCCCATAATGTTAGAGGCTCTCTGGTTTTCAGAGGGAAGAATTAAAAACAAATTAGAGGTAATGAGCTCTAAAATTGATTCTAAATCCAATCTGGGCCTCAGAGTTTTGGCAAGTTTGGATAAGGAAATGAAGCAGGGCCCAAGCCCTAGAGCAGGCTAACTTGGAGGTCTATAAATGTTTGAAAGCCACTTGGTAAGGCATGACTGGAACTAAAGGGCAGGCGCTCTCTCCCCCACCCCCAAACTACAGTGACCAGATGTCCTGATATTTTCGGGACTCTCATGATATTAAGGACTGTGTCTTATATAGGCAACCTATTACCCACCCTCACCCCAATTTTTCACATTTGCTATCTTGTCACCCTACCCCAAACACAACAAAAAAGGAGCAAGAACATCTCAGATTTTTGGGACTCTCAGTTGATATGGAGGATTCTGGCCCAAATCTCACATGGCTATTCAGATACACAAGACGTATCAATGTTAGGAAGAGTCAGAAGGTCTGGAGTTTGGGCCTGCATAGAAGATCTTCAAGGAAAAATCCTTGTGTTGGAGGAAGCTGCACTGGGGATTCAAAAGATAAGTCATCCCCCTTCCCTTTGAGTTAGAGGGAACTCTACCCCTGATGGTAGAGGGCAAGTGCTTAGAATAGAGACCTCCAAGGAAAGCACAGGATGCTGTGCGAAGTGGCCTTTCAATCTGAATTGAATAATGGCTTTAGCATTTGTGTTAGGGGTGCTGTACTGCTGGAGGTGGTGGGTTTTTATTTTTTTTGGTGGGGATGGGGAGGGGGTTATGAGTTATAAAGTGAAACCCTGACAGCTCGTGGATATTGAAGATCCAATGTCCATGGTCACAAGGCTGAGTGTCCTGGCCAACATCCACCCTGGACAATGACATTATGCTTAAATGCTCAACTATCACTTCAAGGGGAACACACCGTATTCATGGTCACTTCCTGTCCTAAACTGTTGTAGAATTCAATTTATATTTTTAAAATTGTGATGGATAATATTCATGTTTTACCTTCAAGCATTTTTTTCTATTTTTATTGATTTTAAATTTTCACAGTTCTGAAAAATTGGGGGTGTGTGTCAAACAATGGCGGGGTTTGGGGGGAGGGTAAGTCAATAATTATTTAATGACAGTAGATGTTGAGATTTTAAAAGTTAAATTTTTGTAATCATTTAAACACAAATTGTCAACATCATAGTCAAAATATACAAAGTAAAGAGCCTTAAATCAAACTCTAATAAGTTTACAAGCAGCATTTTTCTTACTTTGCCTATCAGTATATTTTGATAATCAGTGGAAACATTTTTTGTCAGCTTGTGTGTGTATGGTGAAATTGATGTTTATTGACATTTACCAATAAAAATCTAATCCTCCCAAGCCTATGTATGGTGCTGCTATTCCTTTTGAACAACAATACAATAGCAATCATGTAGCTGGATGGCAGATCCTGGAATGCAAAACTTGTCTGAGCCACTCTAAACCCAGAAGCTGGAACCCTGCACAAATATGCCGTGTAATTACTGCAGAGTCATGCTGCCTAGTGAATTGTGTTTGTTCCAACCAGGCTTTAAGAAAGGTGTTCCAACCTTCCTCTGAGTTAGAGGGAACTATGGGCTGCAAGGGGGGAGGGGGCCTGCAAGGAAAACAGGATGTGACAAACTTGGGGGTGGCCGAGGTAGCGGGGAAGCTTTGGCTTATATTTTGGTTTTATTTCAATTACCTGTAAAACCAAACACTAGGAAGAGTATAAATTTGGACCATATATAGTGAGCTCCATTCTCCCCCACACTTACACCAGTTTTAAACTGCTGTAAAATGAGAGACTCGAGCCCTCTGTGTGTTCAGAGAAGGGTGGGCACCGCCTTATACTTAATAAATAAATAATACACCTCTACCCCAATATAACGCTGTCCTCGGGAGCCAAAAAATCTTACTGTGTTATAGGTGAAACCGTGTTATATCGAACTTGCTTTGATCCGACGGAGTGCGCAGCCCCCCCCCCCCCCCGGAGCGCTGCTTTACCGCGTTATATCCAAATTCATGTTATATCGGGTCGCGTTATATCGGGGTAGAGGTGTAATAATAATAATTAATAATGGAGGAAGGAAAAATATCTCAGCGGTAGCAAGGGAATATGGGGGGTTTGTGCTACAGACATCCTTGACCTGACCCTGGGTAAGACATCCTTGACCTGACCCTGGGACCTAGACATCCTTGACCTGACCCTAGCTCCACCGGTGGCTCCTATATAGTTACTGCAGTCCCAAGCGGTAAATAATTGAAACTAGATAGTGATACAGCATGAGAGATTTCACATTGTGGCCATATTAAGGGAGCATATAAGAAATGAGATAAAGAAACAGTGGTAAATGAACTCCTCATATCTCCTCCTCTACATTATAATATATGGAGATATACCTATCTCATAGAGCTGGAAGGGACCCCGAAGGGTTACTGAGTCCAGCCCCCTGCCTTCACTAGCAGGACCAATTTTGCCCCAGATCCCTAAGGATTGAACTTACAACCCTGGGTTTAGCAGGCCAATGCTCAAACCACTGAGCTATCCCTCCCCCTGCCCATTATGGAGAGGAATTTTCTGGTTGATATTAAGAGTGCAGAGCTGCTGTAACTGGCTCACCTCCTGCGAGAGCCTCCTAGAGCAGGAGGTTTTCAAGGGCTGCTTTAGGAATGAGATGTGCCTAAACTCTAGCTAGACTGCCATGTGCCTCTTGTACACGGTAGGTTGCAGGGCTGCTACTAGCAAGTCAGGTTTCTGGATCACATATATACTGACCACAGAGCTTACGTCTCAAAAAGACACACACCAGATGTGTTCACTCTAACGGCCCCGTCCAGACTACCCGCCCGGATCGGCGGGTAGCCATCGAAGTATCGGGGATCGATCTATCGCGTCTCGTCTGGACGCGATAGATCGATCCCCGAACGCGCTACTTCGAACTCCGGTACTCCTGCAGGGCGAGCGGAGTACCGGAGTTCGAAGTAGGAGCCGCGAACTTCGATCGCGGCGCCGCGCGGACGCGAGGTAAGTCGCGTTAGTTCGAACTAGGGTACTTCGACTTCAGCTACGCTATTCGCGTAGCTGAAGTCGAAGTACCTTAGTTCGATCCCGCCCCTAGTGTGGACCAGCCCTTCGATCCTTTCATGATTTGCTAGGTAGGGCTGAGGTTAGCTTAAAGAAGGTGTTTTACACATTGCGCCACCTAGTGGCTCAACAGCACAGTACAGTTTAGCATTCATTTATAAAGACATCACTGTAGCAGAGGCATAAGGCAGAATAGTCTTCAGAGCCATTTTAACCTACCCTGGGGCCTGAGCCAACCTCAGGCAGCTCCAGGACAGGCAAGGCGCATCGCTTCTCCTCTCAGCCCTTGGTGCATTGGTGCAGCAGTTAATGTGGGCCTTTATGTCTGCTGGGGTGACTATGTCCCAAAGTTAGGCTCTAAGGCCCAGATCACTACCGGTATTTAGGCACCTACCTTCCACTGATTTCAAGGGAAGTTAGGAGCCTAAACACTGTGAGGCTCTGGGCCCCAGGGGCCCAATCCTGCAAATGGTTACTTGTGGGAGTAGTGCCATTGACTTGAATATTCAAACCCAGAATTAAGCCTTGACTTCAGTGAGACTCTGAGCATGAGTAAGGCTTTGTGGCCTTGGGTTCTAGGACTTTAGGCTGCGATTTCAGATGGACTCCGAGGGGATGTGACTTTCACTGGGAGTTGGTGGCCTATGGGAACGGGGCACCTCATGCCTTTTGAAACCCCGCGCCTTAAAGAATCCAGCAGTTGAGTCTATTTCCCCTGCACCACAAGCACTCTCAAATCCTATTCACCTCCACTTCCCAGTGCTTAGGGTGACCAGACAGCAAGTGTGAAAAATCGGGACAGGGGTGGGGGGATAATAGGCACCTATATAAGAAAAAGCCCCAAATATCGGGACTGTCCCTATAAAATCGGGACATCTGGTCACCCTACCAGTGCTAAACAACTTGGAAGTGCTCCTCTAACCATAAGATGACTCACTCTGACCTGTGACCCCAGCCTAACTGATATGTTCACATCCAACATATTTCCAGCACGGTACATCTGCAATCCACCTGCAATCTGCTTCTTCAATTTCTGACTCAAAACCCTTCGGGGCATTTCTTCCTCTGGCCCCCATAAAACAGGTTATTGAAACTACATTAATTCTTAGACCATATTCATTAGGTGACATTAGAAGCATGCATGCATTCCAGAGGTATATAAATCTGGGCCCAAAACAGTTTGGCACATTCATGTACACTGTATCTTGGTTAGGCTAATAGGAACGTGATTGTGTGCAGGTCAAAAGCCAAAACCATTGAGATGTAGATATAGATTAGATACACACACACAGAAATTATTTGCCATCCCACCCCCATATGCTGCACCAACCCACACAGGCAGAAAAGTGACGAGTTCTGTTTTGAATGTCAAAGGACAGGTCTGATGTGCACGTCTCGCTGTAAGCAGATGGTTAAAGCTTATCTGTAGGAATTCATTTACTAATCAAAATCTGCAGTTTGTGTGTTTTGGAAGGGGACGGTAGCAGAAATTTGTATTTAAAAGCTGAACAGGATGGAGCCTAAGCCACTTAGCACAAACTTGTTTGCAATGCACTACTAATCCCCTCCTATCCTGTCTTCATTAACCTCCTGTGCACTGCACCTGAGCAACGGATAATACTGCTTTGTTTGGATAGAGGATTTCCTCCCCGCCAAAGATGGAGAATATCCAATAATGTTTTGAAAGCAGGTTTTGTATCTTGTTGGAAGTTTCTCCCCCTAAAGTTCCATGTAACTAGAATGGCCTAATTTCCGGAGGCAATGGGTCATTTCCCCAGTAGTCCCAGCATTCATTTCCTATGGAGAAGGACATTTTCAATTCTCTACCTGATATTTGGCACTCACCTAGGGCTTTTTGTCCACACAGCTCCACGCACTTTGCAACAGATGATCAGTGTCATTAGCTGTCATTTTACAGATGGGGAAACGGAGGCACAGAGAGCTAGCTGCCAGAGTGTGTCCAGCAGAGCCCCCAATCTGATCTCCACGAAGTGTGCACACGTTGTATTGTCCAAGACTCACCTACCTTTGTATCATGGTAAACAAAAAATAAACAAACCTTACACTGAGCGTCAATGTCCAGAGACTTATTCTTCCCAAGTGCTCTTTTCACGTAGAGATGCTCCACTTTTAATCATCCTGACTGAGAGATGATGACACCCACCTGCTATGACTACCAGGATGACTCAACAGGACAGCCCTGCATCTCGGGGGGGCTCTACAACCAGACACCCTGTCCCACAAAGCTATTCAATGGGGTAGGCACTGGAAATAGTATCAGGTCTCCTAATTCCTGGAACCACGGTCTCTTTACTGGAGCATGCTGCCTCCGCTAATCCGCTAATCATACCCCGATTGCCCCTGTTGTGCTTTTCTTTTTCCGTGGCAGGGTTAGTATTGATTCCTCAAACTGAAATCAATGAAACAGAGCCTAGAATGTGTTTTTATAACATTCCAATAGCACCTAGAGGCCCCAGTCTACTCGGCACTGTACAAACACTCCCTGCCCCAAGGAGTTTACAGTCTAAATAGAAACAGATGAAAGGCACAAAGGGGTGAAGTGACTTGCTCAAGGTCACACAGCAGGTCAGTGGCAGAGCCAATAACAGAACCAAGGTCTCCTGACTCCCAGTCAGGAGCGCCGCCAGCTTTTTCGGTGCCCTAGGCGGCGGAAGGTCCCGCCCCAAAATTCCGCTGACGACCGGGGCGCCGGCGCCCCCCAAATAGTAGCGCCCTAGGCGACCGCCTAGGTCGCCTAATGGGTTGTGCCGGCCCTGCTCCCAGTCCTGTACCCCATCCACTAAAATATGATAATAGCAATTCACATCTTTAGAGACCCTTCCATCTGAGGGTCTAAGTCAGTGGTTCTCAACCCATTTACCACTGTGGGCCACATATGCAGCTCTCTGTGTTATGTGGGCTGCATCCACACAATATACATACAACCTGTATGGCCCTGAGGATGTCACATGGGCCGCAGCTGTGTGCTGATTGGGCTGCAGGTTGAGAACCACTGGTCCAAATGCTCACAAACATTAATTAAAGATGACTTGCAAAGAATATAAATTGCGCTTTTGTGCTTCTTTAGGGTGTATATAAAGATGGCCTTGAAGGTTTTGATTGTGGGCTGTTTTATTTGGGGGGGGAGGTTTTCAACATTATAAATTCAGCTCTTGCTACCCCTGTTTACTTTTCCTGGACGTCTCTAGGATGACAAGAGAACTAGTAGGATTGTGACAGAGAAACCACGCAATTGAAACTTGATTAAATGAGGGAGACATTTTTATTTAGACTCTTTAAAATCTTTTTGTTTGAGGTTTTGGGGTGTTTTTCATGTTTTTGTTAATACCTTTCTAACTCAAACAGTCCTTGTTAGCCCTGATTTGGGAAAGCATCCCTCCTAAGCACGTGCTTAGCTTTAAGCAGGAGCTGAAATGCTTTTCTGCATAGGGCTGCTATTATTTGTGTTTCAATAGTACCTAAAAGCCTCAGACAGGAATGGGGCCCCATTGTTCTAGATCAGGGGTCTCAAACTCAAATGACCACGAGGGCCACATGAGGACTAGTACATTGGGCCGAGGGCCGCATTTACTGACACTTCCCCCCCGCCGCCCTCGGCCCCGCCCCCACTCCACCGCTTCCATGAGGCCCCGCCCCTGCCCCGCCTCTTCCCACCCCTTCCCTGCCCCCATTCCAACCCCTTCCCCGAAATCCCATCCCCAACTCTGCCCCCTCCCTGCCCCCAGGGGGCGCAGGAGGGGTGTGGGGTGTGGCGGGGGCTCAGGGCAGGGAGTTGAGGTGCAGGAGGGGTGCGGTGGGGGTTCAGGGCAGGGGGTCAGGGTGCAGGGTGCAGCAGGGGGCTCAGAGCAGGGGGTCGGGGTGTGGGGTGTGGCGGGGATTCAGGGCAGGGGGTCGGGTGCAGGAGGGGTGCAGCAGGGGGCTCAGGGC